>JAGIQG010000001.1:2736037-2887570 GCA_024679065.1 Sphyrna mokarran
CTCCCTTAGCAGCCTGAGGTAAATGCCATCAGGCCCCGGAGCTTTATATGTCTTTAAGCTGCCTAACAACCCGAACACCTCTTTCCTCGTAATCTTTATTTCCCTCAACCGATCCTCAACTTTGTCAACATCAGCAACAGACATCTGGCCCCTCTCCCGCGTGAATACCGATGCAAAGTATTCATTCAGGATCTCCCCCATTCCCTCAGGCTCTAAGCATAGATCCCCTCCTCTGTCCCTGAGAGGTCCAATCTTGCCTCTAACCATCCTTTTGCTCCTTACATAGGAGTAAAATGCCTTAGGATTTTCCTTAATCTGACCTGCCAGAGCCACTTCGTGGCCCCTTTTTGCCTTTCTAACACCCCTTTTAAGATCCCGTCTACACTCTCTATATTCTTCCAGCGCTGTCTCAGTCCCCAGTTGCCCAGATCTAATGTAAGCCTCTCGCTTCTTCCTGATCAAGTCCTCAATCTCCCTGGTAAGCCACGGTTCTCTAATCCTACCTTTCCCATCCTTCCTCCTTGCCGGCACGTATCTTTCCTGCAGAGAATTTAGTTTTCCCTTGAAAGACTCCCACATGTACCTCGTCGACCTACCCTCAAAAAGCTTATCCCAGTCGGTATCTTTAAGATCTCGCCTAATCTGGCTGTATCTAGCCCTCCCCCAGTTAAATACCTTCCCTTTTGGGCCGGTCTCGTCCTTTTCCATTAATATCCTAAAGCAGATAGAGTTGTGATCACTATTTGACACATGCTCTCCTACCTCGATGTCAACCACCTGCCCTGGCTCATTCCCCAGAACCAAATCCATTATAGCCCCCTCTCTAGTCGGGCCATCCACATACTGCTCCAAGGACCCTTCCAAAACACACTGTACAAATTCCTCCCCGTCCACTCCTACAGCTCTGGGCCCTCTCCAATCTACTCCAGGAAAATTGAAATCTCTCACTACTACTACCCTATTTTTCCTACACTTATCTAAAATGTCCCTGCATATCCTTTCTTCCACGGCCCGCGGGCTGTTGGGCGTCCCTCAACCAATCTTCAACTTTGTCAACATCAGGCACAGACATCTGTCCAGTCTCCTGCGTGAATACCGACGCAAAGTATTCATTCAGGATCTCCCCCATTCCCTCAGGCTCTAAGCATAGATCCCCTCCACTGTCCCTAAGAGGTTCAATCTTGCCTCTAACCATCCTTTTGCTCCTTACATAGGTGTAAAATGCCTTTGGATTTTCTTTAATCCTACCTGCCAGAGCCCCCTCATGGCCCCTTTTTGCCTTTCTAATACCCCTTTTTAGATCCCGTCTACACTCTCTATAAGCTTCCAGCGCTATCTCAGTCCCTAGTTGCCTAGATCTAATGTAAGCCTCTCTCTTTTTATTGATCAAGTCCTCAATCTCCCTGGTAAGCCAAGGTTCTCTAATCCTACCTTTCCCATCCTTCCTCCTTGCCGGCACATATCTTTCCTGCAGAGAGTTTAGTTTTCCCTTGAAAAACTCCCACATGTACCTCGTCGACCTGCCCTCAAAAAGCTTATCCCAATCCGTATCTTTAAGTTCTTGCCTAATCTGGCCGTATCTAGCCCTCCCCCAGTTAAATACTCTCCCTTTTGGGCCAGTCTCATCCTTTTCCATTAATATCCTAAAGCAGACAGAGTTGTGATCACTATTTGACACCTGCTCTCCTACCTCGACGTCAACCACCTGGCCTGGCTCATTCCCCAGAACCAAATTCAGTATAGCCCCCTCTCTAGTCGGGCCATCCACATACTGCTCCAAGGACCCTTCCAAAACACACTGTACAAATTCCTCCCCATCCACTCCTACAGCCCTGGGCACACTCCAATCTACTCCAGGAAAATTGAAATCTCCCACCACTACCCCCCTATTTTTCCTACACTTATCTAAAATGTCCCTGCATATCCCTTCTTCCACAGCCCGCGGGCTGTTGGGCGGTCTGTAGTAAACACCCAACAGAGTAACCACTCCCTTCCTATTCCTCAACTCCACCCATAGAGACTCAGTTCCTAAATCATACATACCTATCTCCCTCTGCACTGCTATGACGTTGTCCTTAACTAATAAAGCCACTCCCCCACCTCTCCTCACACCAACTCTGTCACACCTAAAACACTTATACCCTGGAATATTCAATTGCCAGTCTTGCCCCTCCTTCAACCACGTCTCGGTCACCGCCACCACGTCTAAACTCCTCGTGACCATTATTGCCTTCAGTTCATCTGTTTTGCCAGTCACACTCCTCGCATTAAAACACATGCACTGAAGACCCTCAGCTCTCGGCAATACCTTTCTACCTACTGGTGTTGCCCTATCATCCCTCTCTATCCCACTCCCAGTTCCTGCTGTCTCCCCACCCTCCCTCCCTATTAGTTTAAACATTTTTGAAACACTCCAGCTAACCTCCCAGCTAAAATATGTGTTCCCCTCCCAGTCAACTGCTCCCTATCCCTCATGAATAGGTGACCCTCCCTCCCTGAAGACTTCCCAATGATCAATAAATATGAAGCCTTCTTGTTCTATGTTCTATCCCTGATACTTCAATTTCCAGGAGAGAAATAAAAAAAAACTTCCCACACACTTTTATTATTAGGTTAGAGGAGCGGGGAGGGTGGGATACTCTACCTGTGCAGAGTATCAGGTTTCCTCTCTGTACCAATTTATAGAACTCAGTAAGAATTTAGCAACACCAATTTATAATGCAAACGATTTATTTGATAGTAAAAACGCGAGCTTTCAACACTCTGTGTCTTCCTCAGGCAAATGCAGTGTTCTGGTCGCCGGCATCTGTATATCATGACCAATTTATAGAGTCAGAGAGAAAAAAAACTACAACTACCGGCAAGTCTCGTAATGACGACTTCCGGTTTCCAGTTAGTTTAAAAATCGGCAAAAAAACTACCACCGCTCGCTACTTTAACCAAAAAGAAAATGTTAAAAATTACTTAAAACTCGAACTTTACACTCGCCCAAATCGCTGCCTCTCCATGCTGCTCCACAAGGACAAGTAATCAAGTCTTTACAAATACAGACAATGTGAGTGGAGAGAGGGATAATGACAGGTTAAAGAAGGGTGAATTGTCTACAGTCAGGACAGTTAGTGAGATTTTGGTAGCTGGTGCTTTAACCCGGTGTTGTCAGGTCTCTTTAAACAAATGCTGGGACTTGGGAATCAGTGGGATGTTTCCTTGCCCATGTTTGCCTCGCTGCCATGAAACCTCATGGGATCCAGAGCCAATAAGAGCATCCAAACTAGAGGGGCTAAATGGCCTCCTCCTGCTCCTGATGTTCTTTTGGTGAGGATCCCGGTTAACTCCCTCCAGACTGGCATTGCCTGGCAATTGTGTGGCATGAATATTACTTGCTATTTTTTGATTTAATTGGATTTATTATTGTCACATGTATTAGCAACAGTGAAAAGTATTGTTTCTTACGTGCTATACAGACAAAACATACCTTTCATAGAGAAGGAATGGAGTGAGTGCAGAATGCAGTGTTACAGTCATAGCTAGGATGTAGAGAAAGATCAACTTAATGTAAGGTAGGTCCATTCAGAAGTCTGGTGGCAGCAAAGAAGAAGCTGTTTTTGATTCGGTTGTTACGTGATCTCAGACTTTTGTACCTTTTTGCCAATGGAAGAAGATAGAAGAGAGAACGTCTGGGGGCGTGGGGTCCATAATTATGCGGCTGCTTTGCTGAGGCAGAGGGAAGTGCAGACAGAGTCAATGCATGGGAGGCTGGTTTGCATGATAGATTGGGCTACATTCATGGCCTTTTGTAGTTCCTTTCAGTCTTGGGTACAGCAGGAGCCATACCAAGCTGTGATATAATCAGAAACAATGCTTTCTATAGTGCATCTGTAAAAGTTGGTGAGAGTCGTAGCTGACATGCCAAATGTCTTTAGTCTTCTGAGAAAGTAGAGGCGTTGGTGGACTTTCTTAACAAAAGTGTCAGCATGGGGGGACCAAGACAGGTTATTGGTGATCTGGACACCTAAAATCTTGAAGCTCTTGATCCTTTCTACTTCATCCCTGATGACGCGTTACATTTCTTGAAGCCAGTGACAATCCCCTTAATTTTGTTGACATTGAGGAGAGATTAATTGGTGCCACACCAGTTCACCAGATTCTCTATCTCAATCCTATACTCTGTCTCATAATTGTTTTGAGTCCGAACACTATGGTGGTATCATCAGCAAACTTGAAACTGGAACTGGAGGGGAATTTGGCTGCAAGTCATCGGTGTATAAGGAGTATAGCAGGGGGCTGAGATGTTAAGGGTGATCATGGAGGAGGTGTTGTCACCGATCCTTACTGATTGTGGCCTGTATGTTGGGAAGTTCAGGATCCAGTCACACAGAGAGAGAGACTGAGGCCTGGGCCACGGAGTTTGGAGATGAGTTTTGTAGGAATAAAGTGTTGAAGACTGAACTGTATTTATTAATAGGAATTTGACATAGGTGTCCTTGTTATCTAGGTGTTCTAGGGTTAAGTGCAGGGCCAGGGAAATGGCATCTACTGTGGATTTGTTGTGACAATAGTGGATCCAGGTAATCTGGGAGGCTAGAACTGATTTGTGCCATTTCTAACCTTTTGAAGAACTTCATAATGATGGATGTTAGCGACATCGGCCAACAGTCATTTAGGCACACTGTTTTTCTTAGCTTCAGGAATAATGGTTATCTTCTTGAATCAGATAAGGACCTCAGATTGTTGTAAGGAGAGATTGAAGATGTCTGTGAATACTCCTGCTAGCTGTCAGCCCAAGCCTGGATACTGTCCAGATCCTGTTGCATTTGAACATGGACTGCTTCAGTATCTAAGGACTTGTGCTGAATGGTGCTGAACATTATGCAATCATCAGCGAACATCCCCACTTCTGACCTTATGATGAAGGAAGATCATTGATAAAGCAGCTGAAGATTGTTGGGCCTCAGTCACTCCGCTGAGGGATTCCTGGAGAGATGTCCTGGGGCTGAGATGACTGACCCTCTGGGTAGGTCTTATGAGGAAAGGCTGAGGGACTTGAAGTTATTTTCATTAGAGAGAAGAAGGCTAAGAGGTGACTTAATTGAGACACATAAGATGATCAGAGGGTTAGATAGGGTGGTTAGTGAGAGCCTTTTTCCTCAGATGGAAGTGGATAATACGAGGGGACATAGCTTTAAATTAAGGGGTGGTAGTTATAGGACAGATGCTAGAGGTGGGTTCTTTACTCAGAGGGTAGTAAGGGTGTGGAATGCCCTGTCTGCAGCAGTTGTGGACTTGTCAAGTTTAAGGGCATTCAAATGGTCAGTGGAAAGGCGTATGGATAGCATTGGAATAGTTTAGGATAGAGGATCATAAAATTGGTTACATTGGTCGGCATAACATCGAGGGCTGAAGGGCCTGTACTGCACTGTAATGTTCTATCTTCCGATGTGCCAGGTATGACTCCAATGAGCGGACTGTTTGTCTCCTGATATCCAATGATCCCAGTTTCACTTGGGCTCCTTGATGACACACTCAGCTGAATGTGACCTTGATTTCAAGGGCTGTCACTCTCACCTCACCTCTAGAATTCAATTCTTTTGTATATGTTGTAACAAAGGCTGTAATGTGGTTAGTTACTGAGTGACCCTGCGTCATTGAACAGGTTTTTGCTGAGCAAGTTTTGCTTGATAGCACTTCGATGACCCCTTCCATTATGATCGAGAATAGACAGATTGGATGATAATTGGCCGGGTTGGATTTGTCCTGTTTTTTGTGTACTGGACATACCTGGACAAATTTCCATGTTATTGGGTAGATGTCAGTGTTGCAATTGTACTGGAAGAACTTGGCTAGGGGAGCAGCAAGTTCTGGAGTACAAGTCTTCAGTACTATTGAAGGAATATTGTTAGGCCCATTGCCTTTTCAGTATTCAGTGCCTCCAAACATTTCTATAAACTAGCAAGTGGGGAGGAAGGGAAGAGTAAAACGACAGGAAATATAACAGTTAATGGAAAGCAAAGCAGAAGGTTAGCATATGGGGAGAAGCTTCAAACGTCAGGAAAAAAGTTCAAAGGAAGTTCTTTGTTCTTTGAAGGGGAACTCAGGAGATGTAATTAATAAAGTGTTAGAATTCAAAAAAGTATATAAAAAATGAGCATGGGGTGCTTTATCTAATGTTATTTAGACAAAGTGGTTATCCACTTTGGAAGGAATAATAGTAAAATGGACTATTATTTAAATGGTGAAAAATTACAACATGCTATGATGCAGAAGGACCTGGGGGTCCTTGCGCATGAATTGCAAAACCCAGTCTGCAGGTGCAGCAGGTGATCAAGAAGGTGAATGGAATGTTGGCCTTTATTGTGAGGGGGATTGAATATAAAAGCAGGGGGTCTTGCTGAACTGTACTGGGCACTGGTGAGGCCGCAACTGGAGTACAGTGTGCAGTTTTGGTCCCCTTATTTGGGAAAGGATATATTGGCCAGAGAAGGTACAGAGAAGGTTCACCACGCTGTTACCGGAGATGAGGGGGTTAGTTTATGAGGAGAGATTGAGTAGATTGGGTCTGTACTCGTTGGAGTTTAGAAGGCTGAGGTGAGATCTTATAGAGACATTTAAGATAGTGAAGGTGCAAGACAGGGTAGAAGTAGAGAGATTCTTTTCACTTAGAAAGCAAATGAGAACTAGAGGACACAGCCTCAAAATAAGGAGGAGTCAGTTTAGAACAGATTTGAGGAGGAACTTTTTCTCCCAGAGGGTAGTGAATCTTTGGAATTCTCTGCCCATTGAAGCAGTGGAGGCTACCTTGTTAAATGTGTTGAAGTCACAGATCGATAGATTTTTGACCAATAAGGAAATTAAAGATTATGGGGAGCAGGTGGCTAAGTGGAACTGAACCACTATCAGATCAGCCATGATCTTATTGAATGGCGGGGCAGGCTCAAGGGGCTAGATGACCTACTCCTGCTCCTATTTTTTATGTTCTTATGTTCGTAGCATTTGAAACAAGGCAAATGAGTTGACGGCACAAATCATTGTGAACAAGTATGATTTGATGTCCATTACAGACATGGTTTCAGGATGGTCACGACTGGGAGTTAAATATCCAGGAATATCAGACTGTTTGGAGGGAGCGCCAGGAAGGTAAGGGAGATGGTATAACTCTGATATTTAAGTATAATATCAGGGCGGTAATGAGAAATGATGCAGGTTCTTTGGAAAAAAAGATTGAATCCATTTGGGTGGAAATTAGAAATAGTAAAGAGAAAGAGTCACTGATAGGCGTAGTCTATAGGCCACCAAATAATAACATCACAGTTGGGGGCCAGAAATAAACAAAGAAATAACTGATGCATGTAAAAATGGTACAGGAATTTTCATGGGGGAATTTAATCTACATATCAATTGGCAAAACCAGGCTGGTCAAATCAGCCTCGAGGAGGAACGTATCCGCAATAGATTCCTTGAACAGTTTGTAATGGAACCAACAGGACAGCAAATTATCATAGATTTGGTCCTGTTAATGAAACAGGAATAATTAAGGAACTTAAGAATCCTCTTGGAAGTTCCCACAAAATAAGGGGAAGCAGATTTAGGATTGAGTTGAGGAGGCATCTCAGTGATTCGCACGGCTGTCTCACAGTGCCAGGGACCCGGGCAGCACAGTGACACAGTGATTAGCACTGCTGTCTCACAGTGCCAGGGACCCGGGCAGCACGGTGACACAGTGATCAGCACTGCTGTCTCACAGCGCCAGGGACCCGGGCAGCACAGTGACACAGTGATTAGCACTGCTGTCTCACAGTGCCAGGGACCCGGGCAGCACAGTGACACAGTGATTAGCACTGCTGTCTCACCGTGCCAGGGACCCGGGCAGCACGGTGACACAGTGATCAGCACTGCTGTCTCACAGCGCCAGGGACCCGGGCAGCACAGTGACACAGTGATTAGCACTGCTGTCTCACCGTGCCAGGGACCCGGGCAGCACGGTGACACAGTGATTAGCACTGCTGTCTCACAGTGCCAGGGACCCGGGGCAGCACGGTGACACAGTGATTAGCACTGCTGTCTCACAGTGCCAGGGATCCGGGGCAGCACGGTGACACAGTGATTAGCACTGCTGTCTCACAGTGCCAGGGACCCGGGGCAGCACGGTGACACAGTGATTAGCACTGCTGTCTCACAGTGCCAGGGACCCGGGGCAGCACGGTGACACAGTGATTAGCACTGCTGTCTCACAGCGCCAGGGACCCGGGGCAGCACGGTGACACAGTGATTAGCACTGCTGTCTCACAGCGCCAGGGACCCGGGGCAGCACGGTGACACAGTGATTAGCACTGCTGTCTCACAGTGCCAGGGACCTGGGGCAGCATGGTGACACAGTGATTAGCACTGCTGTCTCACAGTGCCAGGGACCCAGGGCAGCACGGTGACACAGTGATTAGCACTGCTGTCTCACAGTGCCAGGGACCCGGGCAGCACGGTGACACAGTGATCAGCACTGCTGTCTCACAGTGCCAGGGACCCGGGCAGCACGGTGACACAGTGATTAGCACTGCTGTCTCACAGTGCCAGGGACCCGGGCAGCACGGTGACACAGTGATTAGCACTGCTGTCTCACCGTGCCAGGGACCCGGGCAGCACGGTGACACAGTGATTAGCACTGCTGTCTCACAGTGCCAGGGACCCGGGCAGCACAGTGACACATGATTAGCAACTGCTATCTCACAGCACCAGGGACCGGGGGGCAGCACGGTGACACAGTGATTAGCACTGCTGTCTCAAGCGCCAGGGACCGGGGGCAGCATGGTGACACAGTGATTAGCACTGCTGTCTCACAGTGCCAGGGACCCCGGGCAGCACAGTGACACAGTGATTCGCACTGCTGTCTCACAGTGCCAGTGACCCGAAGCAGCACGGTGACACAGTGATTAGCACTGCTGTCTCACAGTGCCAGGAATCCGGGGCAGCACAGTGACACAGTGATTAGCACTGCTGTCTCACAGTGCCAGTGACCCGAAGCAGCACGGTGACACAGTGATTAGCACTGCTGTCTCACAGTGCCAGGAATCCGGGGCAGCACAGTGACACAGTGATTAGCACTGCTGTCTCACAGTGCCAGGGATCCAGGGCAGCACTGTGACACAGTGAATAGCACTGCTGTCTCACAGTGCCAGGAACCCGGGGCAGCACGGTGACACAGTGATTAGCACTGCTGTCTCACAGTGCCAGTGACCTGGGACAGCACCGTGACACAGTGATTAGCACTGCTGTCTCACAGTGCCAGGGATCCGGGGCAGCACTGTGACACAGTGAATAGCACTGCTGTCTCACAGTGCCAGGGACCCGAAGCAGCACGGTGACACAGTGATTAGCACTGCTGTTTCGCAGTGCCAGGGACCCAGGGCAGCACGGTGACATAGTAATTAGCAATGCTGTCTCACAGTGCCAGGGACCTGGGGCAGCACGGTGACACAGTGATTAGCACTGCCATCTCACAGCGGCAGGGACACGGGGCAGCACGGTGACACAGCGATTAGCACTGCTGTCTCACAGTGCCATGGACCCAGGGCATCACGTTGACACAGTGATTAGCACTGCTGTCTCACAGTGCCAGATACCTGGGGCAGCACGGTGACACAGTGATTAGCACTGCTGTCTCACAGTGCCAGGGACCCGGGGCAGCACGGTGACACAGTGATTAGCACTGCTGACTTAGCACAGGGATCCAGGGCAGCACAGTGACACAGTGATTAGCACTGCTGTCTCACAGTATCAGGGGCACAGGTTTAATTCCTGGCTGTCTGTCGGAGTCTGCACATTCTCCCAATGTCTGAGTAGGTTTCTTCCAGATGCTGCAGGTTTCCTCCCAAACTCCAAAAGACATGCTGTTTAGGTGCATCGGCTATACTAAGTTCTACGTCTGTCCCTAAACAGCTGCCAGAGTGTGGCAACTGGAGGATTTTCACAGTAACTTCTTTAGTGTGTTAATGTAAGCAGCTGCTATTTCCCTGAGGTTAGTGCAGAGTCTATTGACGACCTGCCATGAGTAACAGTACACCTTGATGATGTTCTTATAACTGGATCGACAGAAGCTGAGTATCTAGCTCAGGAGAAGGTGCTAAAGCGACTTTGAGAAGGAGCAATGTACTTTCCCAGCCACAGAGATAGCTGACCTGGAGAACTGTGTTGATACATAGGGATTACACACCATGGAAGACCACGTTAGAGCCTCCAAAATACATCTGAGGTCAAGTCATTTTTGGGAATTGTGAGTTACTACAGATTTATTCATTGTTTTTGTCAATGTTTATTGGTCCCTAACATAAATACATTTCACCTTTTTTTAGTTTGGGGGCATCCAGAAAAGTTAAGCTTCTTACCAGTGTTTAGATTTGGGCACCACAGTTTGTTAACTCATTGCTTCTCCTCTTCCAACACAACTTTTGACATTAATAACTAAATTATAAACTTTGTGCATGGTGACTAAGGCAAAGGAGAAACCAAAAAGTGTCTATAAAGACATAAAGGGCAAAAGGACAAAGAACAATACAGTACAAGAACAGGCCCTTCAACCCTCCAACCCTGCACTGATCATATGTTCCGAACTAGACCATCCATTTGTATCCCTCCATTCTCAGTCTGTTCATGTGGCTATCTAGATAAGTCTTAAATGATCCCAGCGTGTCCGCCTCAACCATCCTGCTTGGCAGTGCATTCCAGGCCCCCACCACCCTCTGTCCCCCGCATATCTGTATAGAATCTTGCCCCCTTACCTTAAACTTGTGACCCTTGGATTTGTCATTTCCAATCTGGAAAAGGCTTCCCACTGTTCACCCTATCTTTGCCCTTCATAATTTTATATACTTCTATTAGGTTGGGCCTCATCTTCTGCCTTACCAGGGGGAACAACTCCAGTTTACCCAATCTCTCCTCATTGCTAAGGATCTCCATACCAGGCAACATACTGGTTTTCTGCATTCTCTCCAAAGCCTCCATGTCTTTCTGGTAGTGCGGTGACCAGAACTGGATACAGTATTCCAAATGTGGCCTAACCAACGTTCTATATAACTGCAATATCGTATACCAACTTTTATTCTCTAAGACCCATCCAATAAAAGCAAGTATGCCATCTGCCTTCTTCACCGCCTTTTCCACTTGTGTTGCCACCTTTAAGGATCTGTGGAATTGCACACCTAGGTCCATCTGTGTATCTAGACTCCTGATGGTTCTGCCATTTATTCTTTAGCTCCTTCCTTGCATTACATCTACCAAAATGCAGCATTTATCTGGATTAAATTCCATCTGCCATTTCTCTGCCCAATTTTCCAGTCTATCTATAGCCTGCAGTATTCTCTGACAATAGAACACAGAACACTCTGCACAAAAGGCTCTTCAGCCCACAAGTTGCGCTGATCATATCCCTACCTACCAGGCCTATCTATAATCCTCAGTCTCATTAAAAGACCCCAATGAGTTCACCTCCACCACCCTCTGAGTGAAGCCACTCCACTCACTCACCACCCTCTGAGTGAAACGTTCATCACTATCCACAACTCCAGAAATCTTAATGTTGTCCGCAAACTTACTGATCACACAAGCTACATCTTCTTGCAAATCATTTTTATATATCCCAGTACAGAACACCACTAGTCACAGACTTCCAATGTGAAAAAGACCGTCCACTGTTACCCTCTGTCTTCCATGGCCAAGCCAGTTCTGTATCCATCTAACGAGTTCACTCTTGATCCCGTGTGATTCAACCTTTTGCGCCAGCTTGCCATGAAGGACCTTGACAAATGCTTTACTAAAATCCACACAGACGACATCCATGGCCCTTCCCTCATCAATCATTTTTGTCACCTCCTCAAAAAACTCAATCAAATTTGTGAGGAATGACCTCCCTCGTATAAAACCATGTTGTCTGTCATTGATGAGACTATTCAGTTCTAAATGTGTATAGATCCTACCTCTAAGAATCTTCTTCAACAATTTCTTTATCACCGACTTCAAACTCACTGGCCTATAATTTCCCAGGTTATCCTTGCTATCCTTATTAAATATGGGAACACATTTGCTATCCTCCAATCCTCTGCGACCTCACTGTGTCCAATGCTTTTTACAGGTATATAAATAATAAAAGATTGGTTAGGGCAAGATTAGGGCCAGTCAGAGATAGCAGTGGGAAGTTGTGCGTGGAGCCTGAAGAGATAGGAGAGACACTGAATGAGTATTTTTCGTCAGTATTCACGCAGGAGAACGACAGTGTTGTCGGGGAGAATACTGCGATACCAGGTTGTAGACTGGGTAGGATTGAGGTTCATAAGGAGGAGGTGTTAGCGAATCTTGAGGGTATGAAAATTGATAAGTCCCCTGGGCCAGATGGGATTTACCCTAGGATTCTCTGGGAGGCTAGAGGGGAGATTGCAGAGCCTTTGGCTTTGATCTTCATGTCATTGTTGGCTACAGGTATAGTGCCGGAAGACTGGAGGATGGCAAATGTTGTCCCTTTATTCAAAAAGGGGAGTAGGGACCATCCTGGAAATTATAGACCGGTGAGCCTGACTTCTGTTGTGGGCAAGGTCTTGGAAAGAATTATAAGGGATAGGATTTATAAGCATCTAGAGAGAAATAAATTGCTTAGGGATAGTCAGCACGGTTTTGTGAAGGGTAGGTCGTGCCTCACAAACCTTATTGAGTTTTTTGAGGAGGTGACCAAAGAGGTAGATAAGGGTAAGGCAGTTGATGTAGTGTATATGGATTTTAGCAAAGCGGTTGATAAGGTTCCCCATGGTAGGCTACTGCAGAAAGTGCAGATGCATGGGATTGAAGGTGATTTAGCAGTTTGGATTAGGAATTGGCTAGCTGATAGAAGACAGAGGGTAGTGGTTGTTGGGAAATATTCAACCTGGAGTGCAGTTACAAGTGGTGTTACCTCAAGGATCTGTTTTGGGGCCACTGCTGTTTGTCATTTTTATAAATGACCTAGATGAGGGTGTAGAGGGTTGGATTAGTAAATTTGCTGGCGATACCAAAGTGGGGGGAGTTGTAGACAGCGAGGATGGATGTTACAGTTTGCAGAGGGACATAGATAGGTTGCAGAGCTGGGCCGTGAGGTGGCAAATGGAATTCAATATGGATAAGTGTGAGGTGATTCACTTTGGTAGGAATAACAGGCAGATGAAATTTAGGGCTAATGGAAGGACCCTTAATAGTGTTGTCGAGCAGGGGGATCTTGGGGTACAAGTTGAAGGATTTGAGGTTGTTTTCGTTGGAAAGGAGGCGGCTAAGAGGGGATCTTGTTGAAGCGTGTAGGATGATTGGAGGTTTGGATAGGGTGGACAGTGTTGGCCTTTTTCCTAGGATGGAGAAAGCTAGCACGAGGGGACACAGCTTTAAATTAAGGGGTATGAGTTATAGGACGGATATCAGAGGTAGGTTCTTAACTCAAAGAGTGATTAGGGAGTGGAATGCCCTGCCTGCAGCTGTTGTAGATGCGCCAAGTTTGGTGGCGTTTAAGAGGTTAGTTGATAAGTATATGGAAGAGAAGGGAATGGTTTAGTTTGGAGGGGCATTGCTTTTCATTTCGGTCGGCACAACATCGAAGGCCGAAGGGCCTGTTCTGTGCTGTATTGTTCTATGTTCTATGTTCTAAGTACATAGCTCTTTGAAAGTTGGCACCCAGGTTGATAAAGTTGTTAAGAAGGCGTACGGTGTGTTAGCTTTTATTGGTAGAGGGATTGAAGTTAGGAGCCGTGAGGTTATGTTACAACTGTACAAAACTCTGGTGCGGCCGCACTTGGAGTATTACGTACAGTTCTGGTCGCCGCATTGTAAGAAAGATGTGGAAGCATTGGAAAGGGTGCAGAGGAGGTTTACCAGGATGTTGCCTGCTATGGTGGGAAGGCCTTATGAGGAAAGGCTGAGGGACCTGAGGTTATTTTCATTAGAGAGAAGAAGGTTACGCGGTGACCTAATTGAGGCGTACAAGATGATCAAAGGACTGGATAGGGTGGATAGTGAGAGCCTTTTTCCTTGGATGGTGATGACCAACACGAGGGGACATAACTTTAAATTAGGAGGTGGTAGTTACAGGACGGATGTCTGAGGCAGGTTCTTTACACAGAGGGTGGTGAGGGCGTGGAATGCCCTGCCTGCAGCAGTTGTGGACTCGCCTATTTTGGGGGCATTCAAATGGTCAGTGGATAGGCATATGGATGATATTGGAATAGTTTAGGTTAGAGGGTCCACTGGCCGGCGCAACATCGAAGGCCGAAGGCCTGCACTGTAATGTTTTATGTTCTAATGAAATAACAAAGATTTCTGTTAGAGGCCCAGCAATTTCATCTCTTGTCTCTCTCTGTCTCAGTAATCTAGAACAGATGCCATCTGGCCCTGGGGATTTGTCTACCTCAATATTTCCTAAAACACCTAACACTTCCTCCTTGTAATTCTGATTTGTTCTAACAGGGCTACGCATCCCTCTGAGACACTACCAATTAACATGTCCCTCTCCTTTGTGAATACTGATGCAAAGTATTCATTTAGGATCTCACCTTCTTCCAAGAGTTCTAAGCATAATTCCCCTCCTTTGTTCTTGAGAGGTCCAACTCTTTCTCTGACAACCCTCTTGTTCCTAACGCACATATAAAATGCCTTGTGATCCTCCTTAATCTTGTCTGCCAAGGACATTTTGTATCCCCATTTTGCCTTACTCCCTGTTGAATTATTTGCTATTTTCTCTGTATTCAAGGTAGATAGTCAATATTATTTCCTAAACAAGTCTAAAGCTAGGGAGCATAGGTTAAGGTGAGAGGGGAGAAATACGAAAGGATCCAGAGAGGCAATTTTTTTCACACAGAGGGTGGTGATTGTCTGGAGCAAGCTGCCAGGTGTTAATAGTAGAGGCAGATACAATTTTATCTTTGCAAAGCATTTAGGTAGTTACATGGGTATGATGAGTATAGAGGGATATGGACCAAATGAGGACAATTGGGATAAAAAAAAGTGTAAAAAATGGGTGGAATGGACAAGTTGGGCCGAAGGACCTGTTCCCATGCTGTAAACCTCTATGACACTATGATTCGATGTCTAACCCTTACCCTGCTGAATAAACACATCCCAGTACAGTTACACAGTGTGTAATCCTTACCCTGCTGAATAAACACATCCCAGTACAGTTACACAGTGAGTAATCCTTACCCTGCTGAATAAACACATCTCAGTACAGTTCCACAGTGTGTAATCCTTACCGTGCTGCATAAACACATCCCAGTACAGTTACACAGTGTGTAATCCTTACCGTGCTGAATAAACACATCCCAGTACAGTTACACAGTGAGTAATCCTTACCCTGCTGAATAAACACATCTCAGTACAGTTCCACAGTGCATAACATAGTTAAAGGAAATATCCATTACAAGGGAAGAGGTGTTGGGGCTTTTAGGCAGCATAAAGCCTTATAAAGCTCCGGGGCCTGATGGTATTTATCCCAGGCTGCTAAGGGAGGTGACAGATGACATTGCTGATCGTCTGACGCAAATCTTTGTCTCTTCTTTGGACACAGGTGAGGTCCCAGAGAATTGGAGGATAGCAAATGTAGTACCGTTGTTTAAAAAGGGTCAGAGGGATAACCCAGGGAACTATAGGCCAGTGAGCTTGACTTCAGTTATAGGTAAGCTAATGGAGAGGATCCTCAGGGACAGGATGTATGAACATCTGGAGCGCTGCGATCTGATCAGGGATATGCAGCATGGCTTCGTTAAGGGGAGGTCGTGCCTTACGAATCTAGTGGAATTTTTTGAAGAGGTGACAAAAACGGTTGATGAAGGACAAGCCGTTGATGTCGTCGACATGGATTTCAGTAAGGCGTTTGACAAGGTTCCCCATGGTAGGCTGATAAAAAAGGTGAAGGCGCATGGGATACAGGGCCAGGTATGTAGATGGGTTGAGAACTGGCTTGGGAGGAGGAGACAGCGGGTAGTAGTGGAAGGCTCTTTTTCCAACTGGAGGTGTGTCACTAGTGGTGTGCCACAGGGCTCAGTACTAGGACCCCTTCTATTTGTGGTTTATATAAATGACTTGGAAGAGGGGGTAGGTGGTGTGATCAGCAAATTTGCTGATGATACTAAGATGCTTGGATTGGCAGGAACTGAGGAGCAGTGCCAGGCAATACAACAGGACATAGATAGGCTGGTAGATTGGGCAGATAGATGGCAAATGGAATTTAATCCGGATAAATGCGAGGTGATGCATTTTGGCCGGAAAAATGTAACGGGGAGATATAGGATAAAAGGTAAAACTATCCGGAGTATAGAGATGCAGAGAGACCTGGGGGGTGCAGGTTCACAAGTCTCTAAAGGTGTCAGTACAGGTGGAGAATGTGATAAAGAAAGCGTATGGTATGTTAGCCTTCATAGGAAGAGATATAGAATACAAGAGTAGGAGTCTAATGTTGCAAGTGTATAGAACGTTGGTTAGGCCTCACTTGGAGTACTGCGTCCAGTTCTGATCGCCTTACTACCGGAAGGATGTGGAGGCCCTGGAGAGAGTGCAGAGGAGATTTACCAGGATGCTGCCTGGTATGGAAAGGCTGTCTTATGAGGAAAGATTGAACGCACTGGGGTTGTTTTCCCTTGAAAAATGTCGGCTGAGAGGGGATCTATTAGAGGTATATAAGATTATGAGGGGTATAGATAAAGTAAATGGTGGTAAGCTTTTTCCACCATTACAAAAGGATAGAACGAGGGGTCACGGCCTTAGGGTGAGGGGGGGCTACGTATAAGACGAATATTAGAGGGCAGTTTTTCACACAAAGGGTAGTGGGGGTGTGGAGTGCACTGCCGAGTAAGGTGGTGGGAGCACGCACGCTAGGGTTGTTTAAGGGTCTCTTGGACAGCCACGTGAGCGGTCTGCAGATAGAGGGATATAGTAGGACTGTTTAAATATCCTATTTGTTTCCACAGGATGTTCGGTCCACCTTGTTGACCAACAAGGGCATGCATGCGGCAGGTCGTGCGAGAGCTGCTCTTGGATGTTACTTCAGGAGTGGCCTAGAGATTCACGTCGTTAGTGTATGCTTAAACTGGACCATCTGAAGGGCACCATGACAGCTCAGGGACTATTGCTGTTGCTGTGCAGACACATGGATTTGGGCCTGTGTCTGCTGGAGTTTGTGCATTCTCCCCGTGGTTGCGTGGGTTTTCTCCGGGTGCTCCGGTTTCCTCCCACATCCCAAAAATGTGCTCTTAGGCTGATTGGGTAACAAATTGGTCCCTATATGTCATTACGACGTTAGGACGGCGGCGCGGGCTCGTTGGGCCGAAGGGCCTGTTTCCTGCGCTGTGTTGTTCTTACCCTGTGAATAAACACATCTCAGTACAGTTCCACAGTGCATAATCCTCACACTGCTGAATAAACTTCCCCGGTACAGTTACACAGTGAGTAAACCTTACCCTGTGAATAAACACATTCCAGTACAGTTACACAGTGTGTAATCCTTACCCTGCTGAATAAACACATCCCAGTACAGTTACACAGTGTGTGATCCTTACCCTGCTGAATAAACACATCTCAGTACAGTTACACAGTGTGTAATCCTTACCCTGCTGAATAAACACATTTCAGTACACTTCCACAGTGCATAATCCTCACACTGCTGAATAAACTTCCCCAGTACAGTTACACAGTGAGTAATCCTTACCCTGTGAATAAACACATCCCAGTACAGTTACACAGTGTGTAATCCTTACCCTGCTGAATAAACACATCCCAGTACAGTTACACAGTGTGTGATCATTACCCTGCTGAATAAACACATCTCAGTACAGTTACACAGTGCATAATCCTCACCCTGCTGAACAAACATGCCCCAGTACAGTTACACAGTGAGTAATCCTTACCCTGCTGAATAAACACATCCCAGTACAGTTACACAGTGCATAATTCTCACCTTGCTGAATAAACATGTGCCAGTACAGTTACACAGTGAGTAATCCTTACCCTGTGAATAAACACATCCCAGTACAGTTACACAGTGCATAATTCTCACCTTGCTGAATAAACATGTGCCAGTACAGTTACACAGTGAGTAATCCTTACCCTGCTGAATAAACACATCCCAGTACAGTTACACAGTGAGTAATCGTTACCCTGCTGATTAAACACATCCTAGTAGTTAAACAGTGTGTAATCCTTACTCTGTTGAATAAACACATCACAGTACAGTTACACAGTGAGTAATCCTTACTCTGCTGAATAAACACATCCCAGTACAGTTACACAGTGAGTAATCCTTACCCTGCTGAATAAAAACTTCACAGTACAGTTACACAGTGAGTAACCCTTACCCTGCTGAATAAGCACATCCCAGTACAGATACACAGTGAGAAATCCTTACCCTTCTGAATAACATATCTCAGTACAGTTACACAGTGTGTAATCCTCAGGAATTGTCAGTTTTTTTACCTGAGTCCTGAGCAGATGCTCGCAGAGACCTGGGATCTGGGGAATTCTCTGACGGAGCCCCCATAGCAACATCGATACTGCAGTATAATCGGTAAATGTTAGTGCCAATGTTTCTGATATTGACAATATCACTGATAACAATCTCAGATTGTAAATCACATTAATAAGCAGGATAACAGAATGTCAGAAAGGACACACAGAGTCTGGGGGAGAGTCAGAGGTGGTGGCTGGATGTGCCATGAGGGGATGGCTGTCCAGTGAGGGGGTGGCTGTGCAATGAGAGGGTGATTTGCGGTGGAGGCGTGGATGTACAGTGAGGGGGTGCCTTGCAGTTGGGGGGGTTGAATGTGCAGTGAGGGGGTAGCTGTGCAGTGAGGGGGTGGTTTGCAGTGAGGGATGGTTTACGGTGGGGGGGTGTGGGGGAGCTGGGATTAGTTTTGGTGAAAATTTACTCTAAATGGCTCCTTCCCCTGCAGGTCAGAGTGCTGTTGTTCTTTGTGGTGTAATACTGGAAACTTGACAGCTTGTTTCTCAAAATGTCAGATACCAGTCTACTCAATCCTTCTTTCAGTGTCTGGCCAGCTCCCTCTGCCAAACCATGTGGAGCTGGATGGAAGTGTACAGTAGCACTTGGCAGGTTCCATTCCTATTGGCTGGTTAGCTTAACTTCTGTAGTAGGAAAAATGCTTGATTCTATCATCAAGGAAGAAATAGCAAGACATTTGGATATAAATTGTCCCATTGGTAAGATACAACATGGGTTCATGAAGAGCAAATCATGTTTGACTAATTTGGTGGAATTCTTTGACACCGTTACATGTGCAGTGGGCAATGGAGAACCTCTGGATGTGGTGTATCTGGATTTCCAGAAGGCTTTTGAAAAGGTTCTGCACCAAAGATAAAGATAAACAGTCTTATGGGTAATTATTAGCATGGATGGAAGATTGGTTAACAAATAGAAAGCAAAGAGTTGGGTAAATGGATGTTTTCTGGTTGATGATCAGTGATTCGGCGGGGGGGGGGGGTGGGATCCTAAGTAGTTGGGGTGCTGAGAGGGATGAGAGTAAGGGGGTTATAGAAGAGAGTTGTAAAACACAGCGGCGTACGGGTGGGGTGGGGCATGGTTTGAAATGCGTATACTTTAATGCAAGGAGTATTCGCAATAAGGGGGAGGAACTTGCAGCTTGGACCAGTACCTGGAACTTCGATGTTGTGGCCATTTCAGAGACTTGGGTAGAGCAGGGACAGGAATGGATGTTGCAGGTTCCGGGGTACAAATGCTTTAGTCGGAGTAGAGAAGGAGGTAGAAGGGGGGGAGGAGTGGCATTATTGGTCAAAGACTGTATCACGGTGATAGAAAAGAAGTTTGATGAGGACTTGTCTGTTGAGGTAGTATGGGCTGAGATTAGAAACAGGAGAGGAGAGGTCACCCTGTTGGGAGTCTTTTACAGACCTCCTAATAGTTCTAGAGAGGTTGAGGAAAGGATTGCAAAGTCAATTCTGATTAGGAGTGAAAGTAGTAGGGTAATTGTGATGGGGGACTTTAACTTTGCTAATATTGATTGGTATAGCTATAGCTCTAGCTCGTTAGAGGGGTCAGTTTTCGTACAGAGTGTGCAGGAAGGTTTTTTGACTCAGTATGTAGATAGGCCAACTAGAGGTGAGGCTACATTGGATTTGGTGCTGGGCAATGAGCCAGACCAGGTGTTAGGCTTGGAAGTTAGTGAACATTTTGGTGATAGTGACCACAATTCGGTTACGTTCACCTTAGTGATGGATAGGGATAGGCATGAAGCTGGGGGCAGTAGTTATAGCTGGGGGAAGGGTAATTATGAGGCCATCAGGAGAGAATTAGGGTGCATAGATTGGACTAGGAAACTACAGGGACTGGGAACATCTGGAATGTGGTGCTTATTCAAGGAGCAGCTGCTGCGAGTCCTTGATAAGTATGTCCCTGTCAGGCAGGGAGGAAATGGTCGAGTAAGAGAGCCTTGGTGTACGAAAAAAGTTGATTTGCTGGTTAAGAAGAAAAAGGAGGCTTATGTCAGGATGAGGCTTGAAGGCTCAGTTAGTGCAATGGATAGCTATAGATTAGCCAGGAAGGAGGTAAAAAGTGAATTGAGGAGAGCTAAGAGGGGACACGAGAAGATGTTGGCTGATAGGATTAAGGAGAATCCTAAAGCTTTCTTTCGATATGTTAAGAATAGAAGATTGGTTAGGGCAAGATTAGGGCCAGTCATAGACAGCAGTGGGAAGTTGTGCGTGGAGCCTGAAGAGATTGGTGAGGCACTGAATAAATATTTCTCTTCGGTATTCACGCAGAGTGCTGGAAATGTAGCTATGGAGAACACTGAGGTACAGGGTTGCAAATTGGGAAGTATTGTAGTAGATAGGGAGGATGTGCTAGAAATTCTCGAGGGTTTGAAGTTGGATAAGTCCCCTGGGCCGGACGGGATTTACCCTAGGATTCTCTGGGAGGCAAGAGAGGAGATTGCAGAGCCTCTGGCTCTGATCTTCAGGTCCTCGTTGGTTACGGGTGTGGTTCCGGAGGACTGGAGGATAGCGAATGTGGTCCCATTGTTTAAGAAGGGGAAGAGAGACCTTCCAGGGAATTATAGGCCAGTGAGTCTTACTTCTGTTGTGGGCAAGGTATTGGAGAGAATTATTAGGGATAGGATTTATAGTTATTTAGAGAGAAATGAATTGATTGGGGATAGTCAGCATGGTTTCGTGAAGGGTAGGTCATGCCTTACTAACCTCATTGAGTTTTTTGAGAAAGTGACCAGAGAGGTGGATGGGGGTAAGGCGGTTGATGTAGTATATATGGACTTTAGTAAGGCGTTTGATAAGGTGGCCCATGGAAGACTTCTGCAGAAAATGCAGATGTATGGGATAGAGGGTGATTTAGCTAATTGGGTTAGGAATTGGCTAGCAGATAGAAGACAGAGGGTGGTGGTTGATGGGAGATATTCATCGTGGAGTTCGGTGACAAGTGGTGTGCCTCAGGGGTCTGTTTTGGGGCCCCTGCTGTTTGTAATTTTTATAAATGATCTGGATGAGGGTATTGAAGGATGGATTAGTAAATTTGCAGATGACACTAAGTCGGTGGAGTGGTAGATAGTGAAGAGGGGTGTTATAGTTTGCAGAGAGACTTGGACAAGTTGCAGAGCTGGGCCGAGAGGTGGCAAATGGAGTTTAATGTGAAAAGTGTGAGGTAATTCACTTTGGCAGGAATAATAAATGTGTAGAGTATAGGGCTAATGGTAGGGCTCTTAATAGTGTTGAGAACAGAGGGATCTTGGTGTATTTGTGAATAGATCCCTGAAAGTAGGCAGTCAAGTGGATAAGGTTGTTAAGAAGGCATATGGAGTCTTAGCTTTTATTGGTAGGGGGATTGAATTTCGGAGTCGCAACATCATGTTGCAACTGTACAAAACTCTAGTGCGGCCGCACTTGGAGTATTGTGTGCAGTTCTGGTCGCCACATTATAAGAAAGATGTGGAGGCATTGGAGAGGGTACAGAGGAGGTTTACCAGGATGTTGCCTGGTATGGAGGGCATGTCTTATGAAGAGAGGCTGAGGGATTTGAGGTTGTTTTCGTTAGAAAGGAGGCGGCTAAGAGGGGACCTTATTGAAACATATAAGATGATTAGAGGTTTAGATAGGGTGGACAGTGATAGCCTTTTTCCTAGGATGGAGAAAGCTAGCACGAGGGGACACAGCTTTAAATTAATGGGTGATAGTTATAGGACGGATATAAGAGGTAGGTTCTTTACCCAAAGGGTGGTTCGGGAGTGGAATGCCCTGCCTGCAGCAGTTGTAGATGCGCCAAGTTTGGTGGCGTTTAAGAGGTTAATTGATAAGTATATGGAAGAGAAGGGAATGGTTTAGTTTGGAGGGGCATTGCTTTTTATTTTGGTCGGCACAACATCGAAGGCCGAAGGGCCTGTTCTGTGCTGTAATGTTCTATGTTCTATGATTGTGGTGTGCCTCAGGGATCAGAATTGGGACCGCAATTGTTTCTGTAGATGATTTGGAGTTGGGGACGAAGCGTAGTGTGCCAGAATTTGCAGATGAAAGTTAGATGGGTGACAGATCAATGTGTCCAGAGGACACTGAAAGTTTGCAAAGGGACATACATAGTCTAACTGAGTGGGTGAGGGTCTGGCAGATGAAATACAATGTTGGTAAATGTGAGGTCATCCATTTTGGTATGAATAACAGCAAAATGGACCATTATTTAAATGGTAAAATATTGCAGCATGCTGCTGTGCAGAGGGACCTGAGTGTCCTTGTGCAGGAATCACAAAGAGTTGGTTTGCAAGTACAGCTTAAAGTCCAAACAGGTTTATTTGTAGCAAAAACCACAAACTTTCGGGATAGGCCTTCCCTTCGTCTGATGAAGGGACAGCCTGTCCCAAAAGCCTATGGCTTTTGCTAAAATAAACCTGATTGGATTTTAAGCTGGTGTTATGGGATTTCTTTCTGTTTTAGAACATAGAACATAGAACACTACAGCACAAACAGGCCCTTCGGCCCACTAGTTGTGCCGAACACATCAAAACCTACCCAGCCATAGACCTATCTATAACCCCCAATGCCATTGGATCCCATATACTCATCCAGAAATCTTTTAAAAGACCCCAGCGAGTTCGCCTCGACCACCACCGACGGCAGCCGATTCCATTCACTCACCACCCTCTGAGTGAAAAACATTCCCCTAGCATCCCGTCTGTACTTGCTTCGCTGCACCTTAAATCTGTGCCCTCTCGTCGTGACCATTTCAGCCCTGGGAAATAGTCTCTGAGAGTCCACACTATCTATTCCTCTCAACATCTTGTAAACCTCTATCAGGTCGCCTCTCAACCTTCGTCTCTCCAGGGAGAACAGTCCCAGCTCCATCAACCTGTCTTCATAAGGCATGTCTCCCAAACGCAGGCAACATCCTTGTAAATCTCCTCTGCACCCTTTCAATAGCTTCCACGTCCTTCCTATAGTGAGGCGACCAGAACTGCGCACAGTACTCTAAGTGTGGTCTGACAAGGGTCCTATAAAGCTGCAGCATTACCTCCTGACTCCTGAACTCAATCCCTCGATGAATGAAGGCCAGTACACCGTAAGCTTTCTTAACCACATCCTTCACCTGGGAGGCCGATTTCAGAGTGTTATGGACCCGGACCCCAAGATCTCTCTGCTCTTCCACACAGCTAAGACTCCTACCTTTGATAGTGTACTCATTCATCCCCTTGGATCTGCCAAAATGGACCACGACACATTTATCCACGTTGAAGTCCATCCGCCACTTCTCCGCCCTGTCTTGCATCCTGTCGATGTCATGCTGCAACTTCTGATATCCCTCCAGACCATCCACAACACCACCGACCTTCGTGTCATCGGCAAACTTACTCACCCATCACTCCACTTCCTCATCCAGGTCATTTATGAAAATGACAAACAGCAAGGGTCCTAGAACAGATACCTGGGGCACTCCACTGGTGACCGACCTCAATGCAGAAAAAGAGCCATCCACAACCACCCTCTGCCTTCTGCAGGCAAGCCAGTTCTGGATCCACAAGGCCAAAGCCCCTTGGATCCCATGGCCTCTCACCTTCTCAAGAAGTCTTGCATGTGGGACCTTGTCAAATGCCTTGCTGAAGTCCATGTACACCACGTCCACTGCTCTTCCTTCGTCAATGTGTTCAGTCACATTTTCGAAGAACTCAATTAAGCTCGTAAGGCACGACCTGCCTTTTACAAAACCATGCTGACTATTTCTAATCAACCTAAACTTCTCCAAATGCTCGTAAATCTTGTCTCTCAGAAGCCTCTCCATCAGCTTACCAACCACTGAGGTCAGACTCACCGGTCGGTAATTTCCAGGACTATCCCTGTTCCCTTTCTTGAAAATAGGGACCACATCCGCAATCCTCCAATCCTCCGGAACCTCTCCCGTCTCCATCGACGACGCAAAGATCATCGCCAGGGGCTCTGCAATGACATCCCTCACCTCCCACAATAACCTGGGGTACATCCCATCTGGTCCCGGAGACTTGTCTATCTTGATAGCATTTAAAAGTTCTAACACATCCGCTTCCTTAATATCTACATACTCAATCTTTTCAGTCTGCCGCAAACTTGTAGTGCATCCTCCCAGATCACTTTCCACCGTGAATACTGAGGCAAAGTACTCATTAAGCACCTCTGCCATTTCTTCCGGTTCCATACAGACTTTTCCCCCTTCACCTTTTATAGGTCCTATCCCTTCTCTTCTCATCCTTTTACTTTTCACATATTTGTAGAAGGCCTTGGGATTCTCCTTAATCCTACCAGCCAAGGCCTTCTCATGACCCCTTCTGGCTCTCCTAATTTCCTTTTTAAGCTCTCTTCTATAAGCCTTATACTTCTCTAGATCCCCAACATCTCCTAGCTCTTTGAACCTTTTATACACCTTTCTTTTCTTCCTGACTAGGTTCACCACAGCCTTCGTGCACCACGGTTCCCGCGTCCTACCAAAACCTCCTTGTCTCACCGGAACGTTGTCGTGCAAAGCTCCAGACAAGCATTCCTTGAATATCTGCCACCTTCCTTCTGTGCTTTTCCCCAAGAACACCTCCTTCCAGTTTATTCGCCCCAACATCTGCCTGATGTCTTCATATTTCCCCTTATTCCAGACAAACACCTTCCTAGCCTGCCTGATCCTATCCTTTTCCAATGCAAGGGTGAAGGAGATAGAATTATGATCTCCATCCCCAAGATGCTCTCCTACCGAGAGATCCATCACCTGTCCTGGTTCATTAGCTAGTACCAGGTCCAGTACAGCCTCTCCTCTCGTAGGCTTGTCCACGTGCTGTGTCAGGAAACCCTCCTGAACACACCTAACAAACTCCTCCCCATCCAAACCCCTTACCCTTGGGATATTCCAGTCGATGTTTGGGAAATTGAAGTCTCCCATCACAACAACTCTGTTATTTCTACATCTCTCCAGTATCTGTTTCCCTATCTGCACCTCAACTTCCCTGTCACTATTGGGCGGCCTATAGAATACACCCAGCAACGTCACCGACCCTTTGCTATTCCTAACTTCCACCCACAGAGACTCCGTAGACATTCCCTCCTCGGTATCCACCTTCTCTGCAGCCATGACACTGTCCCTGATCAACAGTGCCACTCCACCACCTCTTTTGCCTCCCTCCCTGTCCTTCCTGAAGGATTTGAATCCCGGGACCTGTAGTACCCAGTCCTGTCCCTGAGACATCCAAGTCTCTGTAATGGCCACCACATCACAATCCCAAGCAGCAATCCACGCCATAAGTTCATCCACCTTATTTATTACACTCCTGGCATTAAAATAGACACAGCTCAGTCCCTCAGACTGGACATTTCCCTTCTCCCCCACTTGTCTAACCTGCCTCTCATCCTGCCTAGAGTCCTTCCCTACCTGGGAGCTAACTTCCTTGCTCACAGTCTCCACATCACTATTCCCTCCGCAGCTCCCTTAGCTCAGTCCAACGCCGGCATCTCCACGTCATGTTCATAAAAAGATAAGCCATGATCTTATTGAATGGCACGGCAGGCCCGAGAGGTCAGATGGCCTGCTCCTGCTCCTAGTTCTTATGTGCTTAGAACACTCCCAGCAGAGAGTTTGCCCCCCGATACCCATTGATTTCAGTTTGGCTTGGGCTCCTTAATGCCACATTTGGTCAAATACAGCCTTGATGTCAAGGGCTGTCACTCTCACCTCACCTCTGGAATTCAGCTCTTTTGTCCATGTTTGAACCAAGGCTGTAATGAGACCAGGATCCGAGTGACCATGGCAAAATCTAAACTGGACGCCACTGAGCAAACGGGTTATTGTTGAGCAGATGTTGCTTAATTGTACTTTTGATGACCCCTTCCAACACTTTACTGACGATCCAGAGTAGATTGATTGGGTGGTGATTAAGAGGGCTAAAAAAGGGCACAAGGTAGTTTTGGCAGGTAAGGCAAAGCAGAATCCAAAGAGCTTCTGCAAATACATAAAGGGCAAAAGAGTAACTAGGGAGAGAGAGTAGGGCCCCTTAAGGATCAACAAGGTTATCTACGTGCAATCAACAAAGGATGGGTGAGATCCTAAATAAATATTTTCTCCTCAGTATTTATTGTTGAGAAAAGCACAGATGTTAGGGAACTTGGGTAAATAAATAGTGCTGTCTTGAGGAGTGTACACATTACAGAGAAGGAGGTGCTGGAAGCCTTAAAGCGCATCAAGGTAGATAAATCCTTGGGACCTGATGAAGTGTATCCCAGGACGTTGTGGGAGGCTAGGGAGGAAACTGTGGGTCCCCTAGCTGAGATACTTGAATCTTTGGTCGTCACGGGTGAGGTGCCTGAACATTGGAGATTGGCAATTTTACAAAGAGTTGCAGGGAAAAGCCTGGGAACTACAGACCAGTGAGCCTCACATCTGCGGTGAGTAAATTATTGGAAGGTATGTTGAGAGAGTAGAAATCAAGACGATGTCTCACCCTTTTTGGTTCCTTCTCTGTCACCAGAATCCCATTTGAATCATAATACGAAACCTGGAAGCCTTTCGGCAAAAGCAAACTGTGAACGAAACAGAAAAGATCAGGTTTCAAAAGAATGCAGAGTTATGTCAGAATAAAAGACACACAACTGTGTGTGTGTGCGCGCATGTGTGTGTGTAGGTGTACGTGTGTGTGTGTGTGCGTGCATGCATGTATGTAGGTGTGTGCATGTGTGTGTGTGTATATGTGTGCGTGTATATGTATATATGTGTGTGTGTGTGTGTATGTGTGTGTGTGTGTTTATGTGTTTGTGCTGGAGTGTGTTTATGTGTGCATTTTGCGGGGTAGTGTGTTGTGGTGTGTGTGTGATGCCCCGCGTCTGTGTTTGTATGTGTGTGGTGCGTGTGTGTTTGTGTGTGTGTGTGTGTGTGTGTGTGTGTGTGTGTGTGTGTGTGTGTGTGTGTGTGTGTGTGTGTGTGTGTGTGTGTGTGTGTGTGTGTGTGTGTTTATGTGTGTGTGTGTGGTGTGTGTGTGTGTGTGTGTGTGTGTGTGTGTGTGTGTGTGTGTGTGTGTGTGTGTGTGTGTGTGTGTGTGTGTGTGTGTGATATACACTGAAGTGTTAATGGTTCTAATCCAAGCCAATCTTCTGTTCCTGAATGAATTCTCGGGGGAGGGGGTGAAAGTTTCACTTTTCTATCACAGAAACATAGAAACTAGAAGCAGGAGGAGGCCGTTCGACCCCTCAAGCCTGCTCTGCCTTTCATTTTGATCACAGCTGATCATAGAATATAGAACACTACAGCACAAACAGGCCCTTCAGCCCACAAGTTGTGCCGAACACATCAAAACCTACCCAGCCATAGACCTATCTATAACCCCCAATCCCATTGGATCCCATATACTCATCCAGAAATCTTTTAAAAGGCCCCAGCGAGTTCGCCTCGACCACCACCGACGGCAGCCGATTCCATTCACTCACCACCCTCTGAGTGAAAAACTTTCCCCTAGCATCCCCTCTGTACTTGCTTCCCTGCACCTTAAATCTGTGCCCTCTCGTCACGACCATTTCAGCCCTGGGAAATAGTCTCTGAGAGTCCACCCTATCTATTCCTCTCAACATCTTGTAAACCTCTATCAGGTCGCCTCTCAACCTTCGTCTCTCCAGGGAGAACAGTCCCAGCTCCCTCAACCTGTCTTCATAAGGCATGTCTCCCAATCCAGGCAACATCCTTGTAAATCTCCTCTGCACCCTTTCAATAGCTTCCACGTCCTTCCTATAGTGAGGCGACCAGAACTGCGCACAGTACTCCAAGTGTACCATGGCAGCTCAGAGACTATCGATGTGGCTGTGCAGACACTTGGTATTGGGCCGGTGTCTGCGGGAGTTTGCGCATTCTCCCCGTGGTTGCGTGGGTTTTCTCCGGGCACTCCGGTTTCCTCCCACAACCCAAAAATTCGCTCTTAGGCTGATTGGGAAACAAATTGTCCCTATGGTGAGAATTTTCCATATTAGGAATAATATATATATTATTATATAGGAATATTAAAATAGGATAATGGATTTGCTACTATATAGTATGACGGCGGCACAGGCTCGTTGGGCCGAAGGGCCTGTTTCCCGTGCTGTGTTGCTTAAAAAAAAAAGTGTGGTCTGACAAAGGTCCTATAAAGCTGCAGCATTACCTTCTGATTCCCGAACTCAATCCCTCGATGAATGAAGGCCAGTACACCATAAGCTTTCTTAACCACATCCTCCACCTGGGAGGCCGATTTGAGAGTCTTATGGACCCGGACCCCAAGATCTCTCTGCTCATCCACACAGCTAAGACTCCTACCTTTGATAGTGTACTCATTCATCCCCTTGGATCTGCCAAAATGGACCACAACACATTTATCCGTGTTGAAGTCCATCTGCCACTTCTCCGCCCAGTCTTGCATCCTGTCGATGTCATGCTGCAACTTTTGACATCCCTCCAGACCATCCACAACACCACCGAACTTCGTGTCATCGGTGAACTTACTCACCCATCACTCCACTTCCTCATCCAGGTCATTTATGAAAATGACAAACAGCAAGGGTCCTAGAACAGATACCTGGGGCTCTCCACTGGTGACCGACCTCAATGCAGAAAAAGAGCCATCCACAACCTCCCTCTGCCTTCTGCAGGCAAGCCAGTTCTGGATCCACAAGGCCAAAGCCCCTTGGATCCCATGGCCTCTCACCTTCTCAAGAAGTCTTGCATGTGGGACCTTGTCAAATGCCTTGCTGAAGTCCATGTACACCACGTCCACTGCTCTTCCTTCGTCAATGTGTTCAGTCACATTTTCGAAGAACTCAGTTAAGCTTTTTTTTTGAAAAAGTGACTAAGGAGGTGGATGGGGGTAAGGCGGTTGATGTGGTATATATGGACTTTAGTAAGGCATTTGATAAGGTGGCCCATGGAAGACTTCTGCAGAAAATGCAGATGTATGGGATAGAGGGTGATTTAGCCAATTGGATTAGGAATTGGCTAGCAGATAGAAGACAGAGGGTGGTGGTTGATGGGAGATATTCATCTTGGAGTTCGGTGACAAGTGGTGTACCTCAGGGGTCTGTTTTGGGGCCCCTGCTGTTTGTAATTTTTATAAATGATCTGGATGAGGGTATTGAAGGATGGATTAGTAAATTTGCAGATGACACTAAAGTCAGTGGAGTGGTAGATAGTGAAGAGGGGTGTTATAGTTTGCAGAGAGACTTGGACAAGTTGCAGAGCTGGGCCGAGAGGTGGCAAATGGAGTTTAATGTGGAAAAGTGTGAGGTAATTCACTTTGGCAGGAATAACAAATGTGTAGAGTATAGGGCTAATGGTAGGACTCTTAATAGTGTTGATGAACAGAGGGATCTTGGTGAATATGTGCATAGATCCCTGAAAGTAGGCAGTCAAGTCGATAAGGTTGTTAAGAAGGCATATGGAGTCTTGGCTTTTATTGGTAGGGGGATTGAATTTCGGAGCCGCAACGTCATGTTGCAACTGTACAAAACTCTAGTGCGGCCGCACTTGGAGTATTGTGTGCAGTTCTGGTCCCCACATTATAAGAAAGATGTGGAGGCATTGGAGAGGGTACAGAGGAGGTTTACCAGGATGTTGCCTGGTATGGAGGGCAGGTCTTATGAAGAGAGGCTGAGGGATTTGAGGTTGTTTTCGTTAGAAAGGAGGCGGCTAAGAGGAGACCTTATCGAAACATATAAGATGATTAGAGGTTTAGATAGGGTGGACAGTGATAGCCTTTTTCCTAGGATGGAGAAAGCTAGCACGAGGGGACACAGTTTTAAATTAAGGGGTGATAGTTATAGGACGGATATCAGAGGTAGGTTCTTTACCCAAAGGGTGGTTCGGGAGTGGAATGCCCTTCCTGCAGCAGTTGGAGATGCGCCAAGTTTGGTGGCGTTTAAGAGGTTAGTTGATAAGTATATGGAAGAGAAGGGAATGGTTTAGTTTGGAGGGGCATTGCTTTTTATTGGTCGGCGCAACATCGAAGGCCGAAGGGCCTGTTCTGTGCTGTAATGTTCTATGTTCTAAGCTCGTAAGGCACGACCTGCCTTTTACAAAACCATGCTGACTATTTCTAATCAACCTAAACTTCTCCAAATGCTCGTAAATCTTGTCCCTCAGAAGCCTCTGTATCAGCTTACCAACCACTGATTTCAGACTCACCGGTCGGTAATTTCCAGGACTATCCCTGTTCCCTTTCTTGAAAATAGGGACCGTGTCCGCAATCCTCCAATCCAATCATCAAATTCAATATCTTGATCTCCCCTTCCCTTCATATCCCTCTATCCCTTTAGCCTGAAGAACTTTTTGAAATCACACAACGTTTTGGCTACAACTACTTTCTGTGGGAGTTCTAAAAGATTTATCCCTTATCCTCAAACTATGAACCCAAGTTCTGGACTCCCCCAGTATTGGGATCATTCTTTCTGAATCTACCCTGTCGAGCCCTGTTAGAATTTTATAAGTTTCTATGAGATCCCCTCGTACTCTTCTAAACTCCAGTGAATGTAGCCCAATGCGTGACACAAACCAGCCTCTCATCCACTGACTCTGTCTACACTTCCCGCTGCCTTGGCAAAGCAGCCGGCATAATTAAGAACCTCACACACCCCGGACATTCTCTCTTCTACCTTCTTCCATCGAGAAAAAGATGCAAAAGTTTGAGGTCATGTACCAATCGACTCTTCCCTGCTGCTGTCAGACTTTTGGACGGACTGAACTTGCATTAATTAATTTGGTCTTTCAGGCAGCTACAGATTTCAAAATAACAGTTGTATCATCGACAGTGCAGGGATCTGCTATGTGGGAGGTCGAATGTCAGAGACCATTCCGCTGAAAGATTACTGGATGTGAGACTACGGGTAACAGGAGATACTACAGCAACATCATCTACCTGGGCATTGGTGCTACTATCCAATCAGAGCTCAATAAAACCATAAGATGGAGGAATGGGAGTAGGCCATTCAATGAAATCTGCTATAATAATGCTTAACTCCACTTGGAATCCGACAGTGCAGAAACAGGCCATCCAGCCCATCTATCAGGAGTGATTCCCTCCTGTACAGAGTTAACCCTAGCACCATTGCGGTACCCAGACTGGACTGACAAGTGACAATCATACCGCACAAGTACCAGGCTATGACCATCTCTAACAAGGAGGATTTAACCACCGTCCCTTGACATTCAATGGCATTACCATCAATGTATCCCCCACTATCAATGTCCTGGGGTTACCATTCACCAGAAACTCAACTAGGTTAGCCATATTGAGTTTTTTGAAAAAGTGACCAAAGAGGTGGATGGTGGTAAGGCAGTTGATGTGGTATATATGGACTTTAGTAAGGCATTCGATAAGGTTCTCCATGGAAGGCTTCTGCAGAAAATGCAGATGTATGGGATAGAGGGTGATGTGGCTAATTGGATCAAGAATTGGCTAGCTGATAGAAGACAGAGGGTGGTGGTTGATGAAAATTATTCATCTTGGAGTTCGGTGACAAGTGGTGTACCTCAGGGATCTGTTTTGGGGCCTCTGCTGTTTGTAATTTTTATAAATGATCTGGATGAGGGTATAGAAGGATGGATTAGTAAATTTGCGGATGACACCAAAGTCGGAGGAGAGGTAGATAGTGAAGAGGGGTGTTCTAGTTTGCAGAGAGACTTGGACAAGTTGCAGAGCTGGGCCGAGAGGTGGCAAATGGAGTTCAATGCGGAAAAGTGTGAGGTAATTCACTTTGGCAGGAATAACAAATGTGTAGAGTACAGGGCTAATGGTAGGACTCTTAATAGTGTTAATGAACAGAGGGATCTTGGTGTATATGTGCATAGATCCTTGAAAGTTGGCAATCAAGTCGATAAGGTTGTTAAGAAGGCATACGGAGTCTTAGCTTTTATTGGTAGGGGGATTGAATTTCGGAGCCGCAACGTCATGTTGCAACTGTACAAAACTCTAGTGCGGCCGCACTTGGAGTATTGTGTGCAGTTCTGGTCCCCACATTATAAGAAAGATGTGGAGGCATTGGAGAGGGTACAGAGGAGGTTTACCAGGATGTTGCCTGGTATGGAGGGCAGGTCTTATGAAGAGAGGCTGAGGGATTTGAGGTTGTTTTCGTTAGAAAGAAGGCGGCTAAGAGGAGACCTTATTGAAACATATAAGATGATTAGAGGTTTAGATAGGGTGGACAGTGATAGCCTTTTTCCTAGGATGGAGAAAGCTAGCACGAGGGGACATAGCTTTAAATTAAGGGGTAGTAGTTATAGGACAGATGTCAGAGGTAGGTTCTTTACCCAGAGGGTGGTAAGGGTATGGAATGTCCTGCCTGCGTCAGTTGTAGATGTGCCAAGTTTGGGGGCGTTTAAGAGGTCAGCAGATAAGTTTATGGATGAAAAGGGAATGGTTTAGGTTAGAGGGTCATTGCCTTTTCTGAATTTGTCGGTGCAACATCGAAGGCTGAAGGGCCTGTTCTGCGCTGTAATGTTCTATGTTCTAAAAAATACCCTGGCTACAAGAACTGGTCATAGGCTAGGAATACCACAGCGAGTAACTCACCTCCTGACTCCTCAAAGTCTATCCACCACCTACAAGACACAAGTCAGGATTGCGATGGTATACTCCTCACTTGCCTGGATGGGTACAGCTCCAGCCATCCTGTTCATATCCAAACCACAGAGAACTTTATATCACTCCCTAGGAGCCGTGAGATACTTGACACTTTCTGTGACAACGTAGCACAAAGGATTGCTACCCCTTCCACAAACATTCACTCCTTCCACCATCAACACTGAATAGCAGCAGTGCGTACTATTTACAAGATGCACTGCAGGAACTTATCAACTTTCCTTCGGCAACACCTTCCAAACCCACAACCAGGGACATTTAGAAAGACAAGGGCAGCAGATACATAGGAACAGCACTACCTGGAGGTTCCCCCAAGTCATTCACCACACTGATTTGGAAATGTACTGCCGTTAATTCACTTTGCTGGGTCAAAATTCTGGAATTCCCTCCCTAACAGCACCATGAGTGTACCTAAATCTCATAGACTACAGTGCTTCAAGGGGGCAGCTCACCATGTCAAGGGCAACAAGGACTGGGTAATAAATCCTGGTCCAGCCACTGACTCCCACATCCCATAAATGAATTTTAAAGACAGCATGGTGATGAATGATTGTACACCGGGCTGAAAACTGCTTTCTAGTGGCTCCGAGGTGATGATATAAAGTTCTCTGTGATTTGGATATGAACAAGATGGCTGGAATGTGATCACCCTTCACATCCGCAGGATTTTCCTATCCCACTGCACTGAATGGAGATTTCACTGGGTGTCAAATTCTCCGACTTCACTGCAGCAGGAGAGCGGCACAAATGGCCAGCAAGATCGTACCCCATACCTTTCAAAGTTTGCAGATTCTGCGAAGGGAGTGCCAGCAGATCAATTAAAAAGTAGAACCACAAAGGCTATGGATTATTTCCTGAGCAAGCAACAAATAGCACAGGGTTTGATTTCTAATGCACGTCAGATACAGGCAAATACATAGGGAACCACAGATGTCGACAGACCTACTGAGTTAATCCAGCAGTTTTGATTCTGATTTTGGGTTTGCAGCATCTGTTAATGATTAAAAAACAGATCAGCTTGGAAAAGGAATTGACCGAAAGGGCAGGAGATTACCAGACTGAGGAAAACAGGCTGAGACAACTCACAAAATAACAGACAACATCAAATTAACAAATAAAAAGAATAAACAAAATCACAAACAGGTATCGTTGTTCAAATTAAATATATCTTTCATTGGCCGGTTAATTTCACAAGTAATTCACTTCTGATTTACGTTGGTTGATTTAAAGAGGAATCTTATTGTTATCTTTATGTGAGGCTGATTTGGTAACATTAGTTAATTTAATTTATTACATTGAAACACCCTCTACTTAACACTGAAATGTGTTATATTGGGGAAAGAAATATAGAACATAGAACAACACAACACAAACAGGCCCTTCGGCTCACGAGTTTCGCCGGTCACATCTACCAATCCACAGACCTATCTATAACCCCCTATCCTATTCTTTTCCATATACTCATCCAGAAGTCTTTTAAAAGACCCCAGTGAGTTTGCCTCAACAACCTCCGACGGCAGTCGGTTCCATTCACTCACCACCCTCTCAGTGAAAAACCTACCCCTGACATCTCCTTTGTATTTGCTTCCCTGCACCTTAAATCTGTGTCCTCTCGTAGTGACCATTTCAGCTCGGGGAAATAGTCTCTGAGAGTCCACCCTATCTATTCCTCTCAACATTTTATAAACCTCTATCAGGTCGCCTCTCAACCTACGTCTCTCCAGTGAGAAGAGTCCCAGCTCCCTCAACCTATCTTCATAAGGCCTGCCTCCCAATCCAGGCAGCATCCTTGTAAATCTCCTCTGAACCCTCTCAATAGCCTCTACATCCTTCCTATAATGAGGCGACCAGAACTGCGTACAATACTCCAACTGGGGTCTGACAAGAGTCTTATAGAGCTGCATCATTACCTCCTGATTCCTAAACTCTATTCCTCGATTAATGAAGGCCAGTACACCGTACGCCTTCTTGACCATTTCCTCCACCTGCGAGGTCGATTTAACAGTCCTATGGACCCTGACCCCAAGATCCTTCTGCTCTACAACACAGCTAAGACTCCCATCCCTTAAATTGTACTCCTTCATCCCATTATTCCTGCCAAAATGGATCACTACACATTTATCCGCATTGAAGTCCATCTGCCACTTCTCCGCCCAGTCTTTCATCCTGTCTACGTCCCGCTGCAACTTTTGGCATCCCTCCAGACCATCCACAACACCACCAACCTTTGTATCGTCGGTGAACTTGCTAACCCATCCCTCCACTTCCTCATCCAGGTCATTTATGAAAATGACAAACAGCAAAGGTCTCAGAACAGATCCCTGGGGCACTCCACTGGTTACCGACCTCCATGCAGAACAAGACCCATTCACAACCACTCTCTGCCTTCTGCCGGCAAGCCAGTTCTGGATCCACGAGACCAAAGCCCCTTGGATCCCATGCCCTCTCACCTTCTCCAGAAGCCTTGCATGGGGGCCCTTATCAAATGCCTTACTAAAGTCCATGTACACTGCGTCCACCGCCCTTCCTTCGTCAATGTGTTCAGTCACATTTTCGAAGAACTCAACTAGGCTCGTAAGGCATGATCTGCCCTTGACAAAACCATACTGACTATTTCTGAAGCCATGATCTTTCTAAAACCATGCTGACTATTTCTAAACCATGCTGACTATTTCTAAAACCATGCTGACTATTTCTACATAGAATTACTTCCTTTGCTGTTTGTAATATATATAAATGATTTGGAGGATCATTTATATGCAGTAGGTGCAGTAGGTGATTAAGAAGGCAAATGCAATGTTGGCCTTTATAGCTGTGGAATAGAATATGAATGATGTAGAGATGCCGGCGTTGGACTGGGGTAGTAAGAACTCAGTAAGAATCTAGCAACACCAATTTTAAATCCAACCGATTTATTTGATAGTAAATTTGTGAGCTTTCGACACTCTGTCTTCGTCAGGCAAATGCAGTGTTCTGGTCTGCAATAGCACACGAATCAACACAGACAGTCACAGATTGCTGATTAGAATGCGAATCCTTACATCTAACCTGCTATTCAAGGGTTAAAGTGGCTAACAATGTGTGTGAAGGGGATCCTGAGCATTGGTTAGAGAATTGTTTATTTTCTCCAGACAGCACTGTAAGTGAGGTTTTTTGCTAACCCAGGCAAGTTACAGATAGTGTGACATGAAGCCAAGATCCCTATTAAGACCATCCTCATGTGTGCGGAACTTGGCTATCAGTTTCTGCTCAGCGACTCTGCGCTGTCGTGCGTCACGAAGCCCCCTTGAAGAACCTTTACCCGCAGGTCGGAGGCCAAATGCCCATGACTGCTGAAGTGTTCGCCCACAGGAAAGAAACTATTTTGCCTGGTGATTGTTGAGCGATGCTCATTCATCCGCTGTCGTAGTGTCTGCATGTTCTCCCCAATGTACCATGCTTCGGGACATCCTTTCTTGCAAAGTAGTAGGTAGACAACGTTAGCCGAGTTGCAAGAGTATGTACCGTGTACCTGGTGAATGGTATCCTCACGTTTGATGATGTCGTCCATGTCTATGATCTGGCATGTCTTGCAGAGGTTGCTGTGGCAGGGTTGTGGTCACTGTTCTCCTGAAGGTTGGGTAGCTTGCTGCGAACAATGATCTGTTTGAGGTTGTGCGGTTGTCGAAAGCAAGAAATGGGGGGGTGGGGATGGCCCTAGCGAGATGTTCATCGTCATCAATGATATGTTGAAGACTCCGGAGAAGATGTCGTAGTTTCTCCGCTCCGGGGAAGTACTGGACAACAAAGGGTACTCTGTCCACCTTGTCCCGTGTTCGTCTTCTGAGGAGGTCAGTGCGGTTTATCGCTGTGGCACGTCGGAACTGTCGATCGATGAGTCGAGCGCCATATCCTGTCCTCACGAAGGCATCCTTCAGTGTCTGGAGGTGTCTGTCACGATCCTCCTCATCTGAGCAAATTCTGTGCATACAGAGGGCTTGTCCATAGGGAATGGCTTCTTTAACGTGTCTAGGGTGGAAGCTGGAGAAGTGGAGCATTGTGAGGTTGTCTGTCGGTTTGCGGTACAGTGAGGTGCTGAGGTGACCTTCCTTGATGGAGGTGCGTGTGTCCAAGAATGCAACTGATTCTGGAGAATAGTTCATGGTGAGTCTGATGGTGGGATGGAACCTGTTGATATCATCATACAGTTGTTTCAATGATTGTTCACCATGAGTCCAAAGGAAAAATATGTCATCAATGTATCTAGTATATAATCTCGGTTGAAGACCTCATGTGGTGAAGAAGTCTTGTTCGAACCTGTGCATGAAGATGTTGGCATATTGAGGTGCAAATTTGGTCCCCATGGCTGTTCCGTGTGTCTGGATGAAAAGCTGATTGTTGAAGGTGAAGACATTGTGGTCCAGGATGAAGCGGATGAGTTGTAAAATTGCATCCGGAAACTGGCAGTTGTTGGCACTGAGTACTGAGGCAGTTTCAGCAATACCATCGTCGTGGGGGATGTTGGTGTAGAGTGCCGAGACATCCATTGTGACAAGGATGGTCCCTGGTTCAACTGCTCCATGTGTGCTGAGTTTCTGTAGGAAGTCCATAGTGTCAAGACAAAAGCTGGGGGTTCTTTGTACAATGGGTTTCAGGATGCTCTCGATATAGCCAGAGAGGTTCTCACACAGCGTCCCATTGCCCGATATAATGGGACGGCCGGGTATGTTTGTCTTGTGTATCTTTGGGAGGCAGTAGAGATCTCCAATGCAGGGAGTACGTGGAATGAGAGCCTGGAGGATGTTCTGAAGGTCCGGATCAAAGGTTTTGATCAGAGTGTTGAGTTGACGAGTGTGTTCTTTGGTCTGATCTGCTGGTAACTGTCTGTAGTGTTTCACATTGTTTAGTTGTCGGTACACTTCTTCACAGTAGTCCGTTCTGTTCAGTATGACGGTGGCGCCTCCTTTGTCTGCTGGTTTGATGACAATGTTGCGGTTGGTCTTGAAAGCATGGATGGCCTTGCTTTGTGCTTGGGTGATGCTCGGGACTGTCTTGTAAGTGCGGTTGAATCTGGTGTTCACGCACCTCCTGGTGGCTTGGGCATACATGTCTGGTCGGGGGCAGCGGCCTTCCGGAGGAGTCCAATTGGATTCATTACTCCTCGGTTGCTGCACTGCGGATCCCTCTATCGGCTGTTCTGGTTCATTTGCTGATGGAGATGAGGGCGTTGGATTATGAGGATAGACTGAATAGGCTAGATTTGTACTTGTTGGAGTTTAGAAGGCTGAGAGGGGATCTTATAGAGAAGTATAAGATAATGAAGGGGATGGATAGGTTAGAGGTTTAAGGACTCTTCCCACTTAGCAAAGATAGCAGGACTAGAGGGCACAGCCTCAAGATTTGTGAGGGGGTTCGGGGCGGGGGGGGGGGGGGGGGGGGGGGTGCGGTGCGGTTCAGGTCACAGTTGTGGAGGAGTTTCTTCACGCAAAGAGTGGTGAATCTTTGGAATTCTATGCCTGATGAGGTGGTGGAGGCTTCCTCACTGAATATGTTCAAGTCAAGAGTGGATAGGTTTTTAATTGACAAGGGAATTAAGGGTTATGGGGAGAAAGCAGGAAAGTGGTGCTGAACCACTACAGATCAGCCGTGATCTTATTGAATGGTGGGGCAGGCTCGAGGGGCTGGATGGCCGACTCCTGCTCCTATTTCTCATGTTCTTATGTTCTTATATAATGTTCAATTCTGGTCATCACACTACCACAAGGATGTGGAGGCTTTGGAGAGGGTACAGAAAAGATTTACCAGGATGTTGCCTGGTACGGAGGGCATTAGCCATGATGAGAGGTTGGAGAAAATTGGTTTGTTCTCACTGGAACAACAGAGGTTGTAGGGGGTTGCTGGATGGGGGTTGGTTGCCGGGGAGGAACCTGATAGAAGTCTACGAGATTATGAGAGGCCTGGACGGAGTGGATAGTCAGAAGCTTTTTCCCAGGGTGGAAGAGTCAATTACTAAAAGACACAGGTTTAAGGTTTAAAGGAGATGTTCGAGGCAGATTTTTTCACAGAGTGTGGTGGATGCCTGGAACTCATTGCTGAGGTTGGTAGTGGAAGTGGATAAGGTAGTGACTTTTAAGAGGCATCTTGACAAGTACATGAAGAGGATGGGAATAGAGGGATATGGTTTCCAGAAGCGTAGGGAGTTTTAGTTAAGTTGAGCATTTCCATTTAGAATATACAAAGAAGGGGTTTAAAACTTGTTGAAAGAACTGCTCCAGTGTGGGTCTGTCTGTGTATGCTGTGAGGATAAGCAACTGGAGGTTTTCTATATTGAAAGTGTATGAAATAGTAACAGAACAGCACCCCTGCAAAATTAACCATCTTTTTCAGGAATATCCAAGTCTCTCTCTCTCTGACTGTGGAAATCAAACAGCTAAGGAAAGGATTGCTGCTGGAAAGAGAACTGAAACCTCTTAACCAAATCTCAGAACACAGTAAGTGAAGAATTAACTCTGCACCGACTGAAACTAATTCTATTGGAGATAAGCTCCATGTACTTCATCTACTCTTCACTAGCCAAGGATTGTTGTCTACACTTTTAAATGGCAGAACCTGAAGAACATGAACATACAGAGGGATCTGGGCGTACAGATCCACAGTTCCCTAAAAGGCTGAGGGGAGCCCTGATAGAGGTCTACAAAATGATGAGAGGCATAGACATGGTGGATAGTCAGAGACTTTTTCCCAAAATGGAACTGTCAATTACAAGGTAAGAGTGGCAAAGTTTAAAGGAGATGAGCGGGGGAAGTTTTTCACACAGAGAGTGATGGATCCTGGAATGTGCAGCCAGAGAAGGTGGTGGAAACAAGTACATTAGCAACATTTAAGAGGCATCTGGATGGTAGATGAACAGGGAGGGAGTAGAGAGATCGAGACTGAGTAAGGGCAGAAAGTCTATTTTAGTTAGGGCATCGTGATTAGCTTAGACTTGGTGGGCCGAAGGGCCTGTTCCTGTGTTTTACAGTTCTTTGTTCTCTTTCATATTTACTTATTCCTGGACTCAATTCTCATTTCTAATCTGTATGAATGTTGATGCATGCATTTTAACCATTTCTCTTCACTGTTTTTGGCAGTTAACAAACTCACTATCTTAATTTAATCTGGTTAGATTAGCTCCTTTGCCAGGGAAAGGGAACTTTGTTGGATGAAACCTTACTGGTAGCGGCAGGGAGCAGTGTTCAGCAAAGATGGAGCCAGTCCTCTCTCTCACCCAGCTTTGGAACAATTTGGGATATTCTTACAAATGGTAACAAACGAGGACAGATCAGCAACACTGGGGACCCTCACCAGATGGTGGTGATAATGAATAGAATGGGTTAACTGATCACCCAAGGACAGAGCAGAGTGAATCTCACACTAAGCCAGAGTTTCCTTACTCATCGTACAAAACAAGATTACTCACTTGTTTCTGCTGAGATCCAGCAATAATTCCTCTCCTTCTAGTTTCACTGAGAAACTGATGTGATCTGGATAGCTTTCCTACACAGGATATAAAGAAATACTTGTTATTGAGCTGCATCAGGAAGCAGCAGACTGTATGAAATACACTGCAATGGAAACTATACAAGGAATGTCTCAGCAGCCCATTCATACACAAACCTCAATCCCAAACACCTTCTTCATTTAATTTCAGCTTGGATGCTTCATCCCAGATCCTAGCTCCAGGTTGAAGGTGCAATGTGAAGACTGCCTGACCCATCACCCATCCACTCACCAGCTGTAACCCACCACATCGCATTGCCTCAATTGGCCTGAGTGGGCAAAGTTGCCAGTTTGAAAGTCTGGAGTGTGTTTGAACTCTGCTGTGTGCTCGCTAACCACAATATTGTGTGATAACATCGGCATGCTGCTGTGTTTCTGAGGTGAGCATGTCTCCAACTAATACTGGCTTAGTTTTCACTACTGCAGTGACAGAACTGGGCAAATCCTCTTCTGCTGCTTTCAATCACTCTGTCTCATATCACTCACCTGATGATGGGACAGCATTCCTAAAGCTCCTGATTCCAAATAAATCTGTTGGACTTTAACCTGGTGTTATGAGACTTCTTACTGGGCCCATGCCACACTCTGTCTCATTTATCATCTACTCTGTAACATCATCTCCAATCAACTGTGACGAGTCTTTGTTTTTTGTGATGTAGTAATAATTGAACAATAAATTCTGATGATAACATGCTTTTCCTGAGATCATTTCTTGTTCTGTTAGCAAATTGGAGAGTGTGAGTTTTTCTGGAACTCACACTGTCATGAATGATTTGACCACTGCAATGATCCACTTCCACAGTTCATCAGGTATATCAAAAGATTGACGAATAAGAGGAAGTGTCTTGCAGGGCAGCAGCCACACAGCTACCTCATCCATTTCTCTGTTTCCTGCCCGAGACAGTACTCCAGCCCCTGGGGTGATCAGCCACTCTCTATCTCCGTTGAAGCCTGATGACTCTTAAAGGGACAATCACCACAAATCACTGCATCGTTCTGCCTTTAACTCCTTAAACAAGCTTCTATAACTAATTGACTCTAAACTCAGTTCTATTTTAATCATGAGTTGAACAGTTGTAAATTGGAGTTGTAAGGGGTTTTCCTGTCTTGTGGAACAGTGCACTGTGCTGTAGTAAGTTGTTCACTCACCAACCGCTAAGTGAAAAACTTACCCCTAACATCTTCTCTGTACTTGCTGCCCAGCACCTTAAACCTGCGTCCTCTCATTGCGACCATTTCAGCCCTGTGAAATAGCCTTCGAGAATCCACCCTATCTATTTCTCTCAATATCTTATAAACCTCTATTAGGTCACCTCTCATCCTTCGTCTCTCCAGGCAGAAAAGACCAAACGCCCTCAACCTATCTTCATAAGGCATGCCCCCCAATCCAGACATAGAACATAGAACAATACAGCACAAACAGGCCCTTCGGCCCACGAGTCGCGCCGATCACATCTACCAATCCACAGACCTATCTATAACCCCCTATCCTATTCGTTTCCATGTACTCATTCAGAAGTCTTTTAAAAGACCCCAGTGAGTTTGCCTCAAAAACCTCCGACGGCAGTCGGTTCCATTCACTCACCACCCTCTCAGTGAAAAACCTACCCCTGACATCTCCTTTGTATTTGCTTCCTTGCACCTTAAATCTGTGTCCTCTCGTAGTGACCATTTCAGCTCGGGGAAATAGTCTCTGAGAGTCCACCCTATCTATTCCTCTCAACATTTTATAAACCTCTATCAGGTCGCCTCTCAACCTACGTCTCTCCAGTGAGAAGAGTCCCAGCTCCCTCAACCTATCTTCATAAGGCCTGCCTCCCAATCCAGGCAGCATCCTTGTAAATCTCCTCTGAACCCTCTCAATAGCCTCTCCATCCTTCCTATAATGAGGCGACCAGAACTGCGCACAATACTCCAACTGGGGTCTGACAAGAGTCTTATAGAGCTGCATCATTACCTCCTGACTCCTAAACTCTATTCCTCGATTAATGAAGGCCAGTACACCATATGCCTTCTTGACCACTTCCTCCACCTGCGAGGCCGATTTAAGAGTCCTATGGACCCGGACCCCGAGATCCTTCTGCTCTACAACACAGCTAAGACTCCTACCCTTATATTGTACTCCTTCATCCCATTATTCCTGCCAAAATGGACCACTACACATTTATCTGCGTTGAAGTCCATCTGCCACTTCTCCGCCCAGTCTTGCATCCTGTCTATGTCCCGCTGCAACTTTTGGCATCCCTCCAGACCATCCACAACACCACCGACCTTTGTATCGTCGGCGAACTTACTAACCCATCCCTCCACTTCCTCATCCAGGTCATTTATGAAAATGACAAACAGCAGGGGTCCCAGAACAGATCCCTGGGGCATTCCACTGGTTACCGACCTCCATGCAGAACAAGACCCATCCACAACCACTCTCTGCCTTCTGCCGACAAGCCAGTTCTGGATCCACAAGGCCAAAACCCCTTGGATCCCATGCCCTCTCACCTTCTCCAGAAGCCTTGCTTGGGGGACCTTATCAAACGCCTTACTAAAGTCCATGTACACTACATCCACCGCCCTTCCTTCATCAATGTGTTCAGTCACATTTTCGAAGAACTCAACTAGGCTCGTAAGGCATGACCTGCCCTTGACAAAACCATGCTGACTATTTCTGATCAGTGTAAACTTCTCCAAATGTTCATATATCTTATCCCTCAGAAGCCTCTCCATCAGCTTACCAGCCACTGAAGTCAAACTCACCGGTCGGTAATTTCCTGGACTATCCCTGTTACCTTTCTTAAAGATAGGAACCACATCCTTGTAAATCTCCTCTGCACCCTTTCAATAGCTTCCACATCCTTCTCTCATGAGGTGACCAGAACTGAGCACAATATTCCAAGTGGGGTCTGACAAGAGTCTTATAAAGTTGCAGCATTATCTCCAGACTCCTAAACTCAATCCCTCGATTGATGAAGGCCAGTACACTATACACCTTCTTAAGCACATCCTCCACTTGCGAGGCTGATTTAAGAGTCCTTTAGACACAGACTCCAAGATCCTTCTGCTCCTCAACACTGCTAAGACTCCTACCCTTGATATTATACTCCTTCATCCCATTCGACCTGCCAAAATGGACGACTAAACATTTATCCAGGTTGAAGTCTATCTGCCACTTCTCCGCCCAGTCTTGCATCCTATCTATCTCTCAGCCTCCAGACTATCCACAACACCACCAACCTTTGTATTGTCAGTAAACTTACCAACCCATCCCTCCACTTCCTCATCCAGGTCATTTATGAAAATGACAAACAGCAGGGGTCCTAGAGCATATCCGTGGGGCACTGCACTGGTGACCGACCTCCATGCAGAAAAGACCCATCCACAACCACTTAATGCACTCTCTTTAACTTGTGTGCTGTCCTCAAACTTCCCTTCTGTCTCCCTAGTGCTTTGGGTCCCATTCCCCTGTCAAACTAATTTAAACCCTCCCAAGTGGCTCTAGCAAATCTCCCTGCCTAAATCTCTATTAGTCCCCTCTAGTTTATGTGTAACCTGTCCCTCTTGAACATATCAGCCCTTCACTAGAAAACATGCCAATGAACCAAAAATCTACATTCCTGCCCCTTACACCATCTCTCAAGCCAGGCATTCATCTGTCTCATCCTCCTATTGAAATTCTCAACAACATGTGGCAGCAGTAGTAGTCCTGAAATTACTATCTTTGAGGTTCTGCATTTTTGCTTTCTGCCTAACTCTTTATATTTACATTTCAGAACTTCACCTCTTTTCCCACTGATGTTTTTGACACTAATATGAACAACAACCTTTGGCTGTTCACCCTCCCCCTTAAGAATGTCCTGCAGCCGCTCAGAAATGTCCTTCACCCTGGCACTAGGAAACAGCACACCATCCTGGAGTCTCGATTGCAGTCACAGAAATGCCTGATGTGCCTCTAACTAGTTACAGCTGCCTGCAACATCTGTACCAGCCCTGACTATAATCTCCTGACATATTGGCTCCTCAATTGCCTGCTGACCGTTTGGGGTTCTATAGTACAACCATATCAAAGTGATTTCCCCTTCTTATTTCTCAGTTCTACCCATCTGGATTCAGTAGCTGAACCCTCAGATAAATCCCTTCTCAGTACTGCCGTAAACAAAAGTGCAACTCTCCCTCCCCTCTTACCTCCTGTTCCATCTTTCCTATAGCATCTGTACCCTGGAACATTGAGCTGCCACTCCTGTCCCTCTTTTAGCCATGTTTCAGTTATTGCAATAATGTCCCAGTACCACATACCCATCCATGCCCTGAGTTCACCTGCCTTGCCCGTTGGATGAAATAAATGCAGTTTAATCTGGATCTCCCTTGTTCTCTGTCCTGCTTTTACCTAATCTCACTTGTATTAGGATTACTGACACTGCCTTCAGTGGCAGGTCAGAGACATCCTTGACCCTGACATCAGGGAGGCATCACACCATCCTCGAGTCTCGATTGTGGCCGCAGAAACACCTGTCCGTGCCTCTAACTGGCGAGTCCCCTATTACTACTGCTCGCTTGCTCTTTGCCCGACACTATCCCACAGCAGAACCAGATGTGGTGTCACAGGACTGACTGCTGCTGGTATCTCCCCCTGACAAGCTATCCCCCTCAACAATATTCAAAACAGTATACCTGTTTGAAAGGGGAATAGTCACAGGAGACTCCTGCACTACCTGCCTGCCTCTCCTGGCACTCTCCCATCTACCTGTCTGAACCTGTGGTGTGATAGCTCCCTGTAACTAGTGTCTATCACACTCTATTTGCTCCACGGTGCATCCACCTGCCGCTCCAACTGAACAAGACGGTTTGTGAGGACCTGCAACTGAACACACTTCTTGCAGACAAAGTTCTCAGGGAGACTAGATTGCTCCCTAACTGCCAACATCTGGCAGGAGGAGCATGCCATTCCCCTAGCTGCCATATTGCCCCTCTGCAGGTAAAAGGATAAAATCATCTTAACTCACTTTTCCCCTTGCTTGTGGTTCTCCTGCTGACATTTTTTTTGTTTTTATTTCAATTCAATCCAATCGAACGCAATTCACAGCATCAACAAGTTGATGCAAGCTGACAAGACAGGGCTTTCACCTCCTGACTTGGGCTTGATTGACATGATCCAAATTGACTGGAGTAGACATAGCTCCTCCTCCAAGACTTGATCTCATTTGCACCTTAGCCAAAAGGCCAAGATGCCACTTTTAAGAATTGCTTTAAATGAAGTTAAAATGTAACCTAATGACTTCAACCAAACACAGCATGTTGATCTTTGCCTAAAGGCCGAATTGGTTAGAGTAGGAGGGAGAGAGGGTTTGGGGGTTTAACTGTCCCTTCACAGCAGCTCCTCCACAAAGCACCAGTCACAGTGACTGCACTTCTGCAAATATGACCTGCAACTGCCAATCACCTTTGCTGCTCTGCTGCCCTCACCTGTATACCCATACTGTGACTGTGTATGCATGCTGTGAATCTATCCGTGTAGACATTCTGTGAGTCCATCTGTGTACACATTCTGTGAGTCTCTGTGTATCCATGTAACTGTCTAAATGGTTTTTAAAAGATAAAATTGAACTTGCCTCTACTAATATCTCTGGCAGCTTGTTCTAGACACTCACTCTGTGAGTCGATGTGTGTACCATTCTGAGTCTGTGTGTACCCATTCTGTGAATCTCTCCGTGTACACGTTCTGTGAGTCTATGCATGTACCCATTCTGAGTCCATGTGTGTACACAGTGAGTTTCTCTGTGTACACATTCTATGTCCAATTAACTCTGGCCACCATGTTTACAGACTCATAGAATGGGTACACATGTAGACTCACAGAATGGGTACACACAAACTCACAGAATGAGTACACAGGCTCACAAAATGTGTACATGGATAGACTCAGAGAATGGGTACACAGATAGATGCACAGAATAAGTACACAGATAAACTAATGGAATGGGTATGCACAGACTCAGAATGGCAGTTCTGGTCGCCACATTATAAGAAAGATGTGGAGGCATTGGAGAGGGTACAGAGGAGGTTTACTAGGATGTTGCCTGGTATGGAGGGCAGGTCCTATGAAGAGAGGTTGAAGGATTTGAGGTTGTTTTCGTTAGAAAGGAGGCGGCTAAGGGGGGATCTTATTGAAACATATAAGATAATTAGAGGTTTGGATAGGGTGGACAGTGATAGCCTTTTTCCTAGGATGGAAAAAGCTAGCACGAGGGGACACAACTTTAAATTAAGGGGTATGAGTTATAGGACGGATATCAGAGGTAGGTTCTTTACTCAAAGAGTGATTAGGGAGTGGAATGCCCTGCCTGCAGCTGTTGTAGATGCGCCAAGTTTGGTGGCGTTTAAGAGGTTAGTTGATAAGTATATGGATGAGAAGGGAATGGTTTAGTTAGGAGGGGCATTGCTTTTTATTTTGGTCGGCACAACATCGAAGGCCGAAGGGCCTGTTCTGTGCTGTATTGTTCTATGTTCTATGTTCTATGGATACACACTTAGACTCATAGAATGTGCGCTCAAGATAGTCTCACTGAATGGGTACACGGATAGACTCACAGTATGGGTACACACGTAGACTCAGAATGGGTACACACATCGACTCACAGAATGGGCATTCACATAGACTTACAGAATGGGGACACAAGTGGAGTCATAGAATGGGGACACAGATAGACTCACAGAATGGCTTTTTCACAAGTCACATTGAGGTTAATTGTCAACTTAAAACCTGACTTGATTGTGAGCTGCTCCAGCTGAATAACTGTAATCGATCTGCTGCCGGCATTCTGCTTCACCCAAAGAAAAGCTTAGCTTCTACTTCCTAGACATGGTTATGAATGCAATTAATGTGTACTCATTCTGTGAGTTGATGTGTGGATCCATTCTGAGTCTATCCGTGTACCCATTCAGTGAGTCTATCTGAGTGCACATTCTGTGAGTCTAAGTGTGTATCCATTCTGAGTCTGTGACAGTAGAGTATAATGTTAGCAAATGTGAGGTTATCCACTTTGGTAGAAATAATAGTCGGAGGGATTATTATTTAAAAGGCGGAAAGCTGCAGCGTGCTACGGTGCAGAGGGACCTGGGTGTCCTTCTACACGAATCACAAAAACCCAGTCTGCAGGTGCAGCAGGTGATTAAGAAGACAAATAGGACGTTGGCCTTTATCGCGAGGGGGATAGAATACAAAAGCAGGGAAGTCTTGCTGCAACTGTATAGGGCACTGGTGAGGCCACAACTGGAGTACTGTGTGCAGTTTTGGTCGCCGCATTTGAGGAAGGATATATTGGCCTTGGAGAGAGTGCAGAGAAGGTTCACTAAGCTGATAACCGGAAATGAGGGGGTTAGTCTATGAGGATAGATTGAGTAGACTGGGTCTGTACTCGTTGGCGTTTAGAAGGCTGAGGAGGGATCTTATAGAGACACATAACAGAATGAAGGGAATAGATAGATAGATGAAGAGAGATTCTTCCTGCTTAGAAAGGACAGCAGAACTGGAGGGCACAACCTCAAAATAAGGGAGAAGGGCAGTTTAGATCAGAGCTGAGGAGGAAATTCTTTATTCAAAGGGTGGTCATCTCTGGAATTGTCTGCCCATTGAAGTGGTGGAGGCTTCCTCGCTGAATATATTTCAGTCACGGGTAGATAGGTTTCTGATAGACAAGGGAACTAAAGGTTATGGGGAGAAAGCAGGAAAGTGGAACTGATTCACTTCAGATCAGCCATGATATTATTGAATGGTGGGGCTGGATGGCCTACTCCTGCTCATATTTCTTATGTTCTTTGTTTTTCTGCACTATTTAGCAGGAAAGGTACCATTGCTGTGAGCTGTCTCACTGCTGATTCTTTCCCTGCTCCAGTAGCCAAGCCTGATCGGAGAGATAATCTCACTCCTTCTATCCTCCAAATGTTCTGTCTGCTGTGAATGGTGATGTTCTGTCCCTCACACCCACAGTCAGGATATAAGGCAACTTCCTGTTCAATAAGCAGTCAGCGTAGCTCTCTGATCCCTGACAAACGGATACCATCAAGGTTATAATTAAAAGATAATAATGGGGATGATGGAATCCGAAATAAAAACAGAAAATTCTGGATAAATCCAACAGCTCTGGCAACATCTGTGAAGAGACAAAGAGTTAATGTTTCAGGTCTATACAGTAAATAGTTTCACAACACCAGGTTAAAGTCCAAAAGATTTATTTGGTAGCACGAGTTTTAGGAGTGCTACTCCTGCAATCACCTGATGAAGGGCCAGTGCTCATTCTACCAAGTAAACTTGGTCTTTAACGTGGTGTTGTGAGGCTTCTTACTGCACCCACCCCAGTCCAATGCTGGCAACTCCACATCATGGTGATATGGCTCTCAGCAGAAATGTAGAAAAGCAGTTTTTATCCAGCTGTTTCTGAATTTCAGATCTATTCTGCCAATCTCCCTCTTATTCTATCAACATAGAACGTAGAACACTCTGGCACAAACAGGCCCTTCGGCCCACAAGTTGCACTGATCACAGCAATACCTACTAGGGCTATCTGTAACTCTCAATCCCATTAAATCCCATATACTCATCCAGAAGACTCTTAGAAGATCCCAACGAGTTCGCCTCCAACACCACCGACAGCAGCCACTTTCACTCATTCACCACCCTCTGAGTGAAAAACTTACTCCTAACATCTCCTCTGTATCTACTCCCCAGCAACTTAAACCTGTGTCCTCTCGTAGTGACCATTTTAGCCCTATCTATGCCTCTCAACGTTTTATAAACCTCTATCAGGTCGCCTCTCAACCTTTGTCTCTCCAGGGAGAAGAATCCCAGCTCCCTCAACGTAACCTCATAAGGCATGCCTCCCAATCCAGGCAACATCCTTGTAAATCTCCTTTGCACCCTCTCAATAGCTTCCACATCCTTCCTATAGTGAGATGACCAGAACTGGACACAGTACTCCAAATGGAGTATTATAAAGTTGCAGCATTACCTCCACACTCTTAAATTCAATCCCTCAATTAATGAAGGCTATTTCACCATACGCCTTCTTGATCTGCGGACAGATTTAAGAGTCCTATGGACCCAGACCCCAAGGTCCTTCTGATCTTCTACACTGCTAAGAGTCCTACCCTTGATATTATACTCAACATTGTTCTTGATTCAATAATGTGTCCTTGAAGTCCATGTACAGCACATCAACGTTACTCCCGAATGGTAGATAGTGTGGTTTTGTGATTTGTGGTAGATAGTGAAGAGGGGTGTTTTAGTTTACAGAGTGACTTGGACAAGTTGCAGAGCTGGGCCGAGAGGTGGCAAATGGAGTTTAATGTGGAAAAGTGTGAGGTAATGCACTTTGGCAGGAACAATAAATGTGTAGAGTATAGGGCTCATGGTAGGGCTCTTAATAGTGTTGAGGAACAGAAGGATCTTGGTGTATGTGTCAATAGATCCCTGAAAGTAGGCAGTCAAGTGGATAAAGTTATTAAGAAGGCATATGGAGTCTTAGCTTTTATTGGTAGGGGGATTGAATTTAGGAGCCGCAGCATCATGTTGCAACTGTACAAAACTATAGTGCGGCCGCACTTGGAGTATTGTGTGCAGTTCTGGTCCCCACATTATAAGAAAGATGTGGAGGCATTGGAGAGGGTACAGAGGAGGTTTACCAGGATGTTGCCTGGTATGGAGGGCAGGTCCTATGAAGAGAGGCTGAAGGATTTGAGGGTGTTTTCGTTAGAAAGGAGGCGGCTAAGAGGGGATCTTATTGAAGCATATAAGATGATTAGAGGTTTAGATAGGGTGGACAGTGATAGCCCTTTTTCCTAGGATGGAGAAAGCTAGCACGAGGGGACACAGCTTTAAATTAAGGGGTGATAGTTATAGGACGGATATCAGAGGTAGGGTTCTTTACCCAAAGGGTGGTTCGGGAGTGGAATGCCCTGCCTGCAGCAGTTGTAGATGTGCCAAGTTTGGTGGCGTTTAAGAGGTTAGTTGATAAGTATATGGAAGAGAAGGGAATGGTGTAGTTTGGAGGGGCATTGCTTTTTATTTTGGTCGGCACAACATCGAAGGCCGAAGGGCCTGTTCTGTGCTGTATTGTTCTATGTTCTATGAATCAACCCTTCCCCCCAACCCCCTCTCTCCTCCCATGGAGGGCGTCTGGAGAAGGCCTTTCCACCACTGTTACCCATCAGGCTCTTCTGCATTTTCTGAGGCTGCTTCTCTCTTCACTGTAACCTTTACAGTTTTATATTTAGCCACAGAATGTTCCTGTTTCTAAATTATCACAAAAGCTCTGGGTTTGTTTGCCATGTCCCTCTCGACACGTACCTTCAACAGATACCAATCAGCTTGTCATCACAGGCAGCTCATTTTCATATTCACATTTTCTACTTTATCTCAACTGGAATCAGGCACCTGAATGTCATGCTTCCAGAGAACTATTTTATTCTGGATGATGAATGATGCTATCACAGATATATTCCCTGACTGTCACCCAATTAAGAAGGCAAAATGGACATGGGTGGGGTAATGTTCTATGTTCTATTCACTTGTGGAAAAGGATCTTGGTGGTCGTAGTGCAGACTTGCAACAGAGTGAAAAGTTTGAGCATGTAGACATTAAAAAAGAGGGTGTGTTGGAGCTTTTGAAAATCATCAAGTTAGATAAGTCACTGTAACCAGATGGGACATACCTCAAGCTACTGTGGGAGGCGAGGGAGGAGATTGCTGAGCCTCTGGTGGTGATCTTTGCATCATCAATGGAGGCAGGAAAGGATCCGGAGGATTGGAGGATTCCAGAAGTTGTTCATTTGATAGCCTTGGAAATTATAGACTAGTGAGTCTAACCTCAGTGGTTGGTAAGTTGATGGAGAAGAACCTGAGAGGCAGGATTTATTAACATTTGGAGAGAAATAATATGATTAAGAATAGTCAGCACAGCTTTGTCAAAGGTGCATCATGCCTTGCGAGCCTGATTGAATTTTTTGAGGATGTGATTAAACACATTGATGAAGGAAGTGCAGAAGATGTAGTATATATGGACTTCAGGAAGGCATTTGATAAGGTGTCCCATGCAAGGCTTGTTGAGATCCCCGCGGACATTGCTTTGTAGATGCAGAAGTGGCTTGCCCACAGAAAGGTATGGGCATGATCCTGGGGGCAGTAGTTAAAGCTGGAGGAATGGTAATTATGAGGCCATTAGGAGAGATTTAGGGTGCATAGGTTGGACTAGGAAACTACAGGAGCTGGGAACATCTGAAATGTGGAGCTTATTCAAGGAACAGCTACTGCGAGTCCTTGATAAGTATGTCCCTGTCAGGCAAGGAGGAAATGGTCGAGTAAGTGAATCGTGGTGTACAAAAAACGTTAATTCGCTGTGAAAAGGAAAAAGGAAGCTCATGTCAAGATGAGGCATGAAGGCTCAGTTAGTGCACTGGAAAGTTATAGATTAGCCAGGGGGGAGCTAAAGAGTGAGTTGAGAAGAGCTAAAAGAGGACACGAGAAGACTTTGGCTGATTGGATCAAGGAGAATCGTAAAGCTTTCTTTAGATATGTTAAGAATAGAAGATTGGTTTGGGCAAGATTAGGGCCAGTCATAGACAGCAGTGGGAAGTTGTGCGTGGAGCCCGAAGAGATTGGAGAGGCACTGAACAAATATTTCTCTTCGGTATTCACACAGGGAGACGTAAATGTAGTTGTGGAGAACACTGGGATACAGGGTTGTAAACTGGAAAGTATTGAAGTAGATAAGGAGGAGGTGTTAGATATTCTTGAGGGTTTGAAAATAGATAAGTCCCCTGGGCCAGATGGGATTTACCCTAGGATTCTCTGGGAGGCAAGAGAGGCGATTGCAGAGCCTTTGGCTCTGATCTTCAGGTCGTCGTTGGTTACGGGTGTGGTTCCGGAGGACTGGAGGATAGCGAATGTGGTCCCGTTGTTCAAGAAGGGGAAGAGAGACCTTCCAGGGAATTATAGGCCAGTGAGTCTTACTTCTGTTGTGGGCAGAGTATTGGAGAGAATAATTAGGGATAGGATTTATAGTTATTTAGAGAGAAATGAATTGATTGGGGATAGTCAGCATGGTTTTGTGAAGGGTAGGTCATGCCTTACTAACCTTATTGAGTTTTTTGAAAAGGTGACCAAAGAGGTGGATGGGGGTAAGGCAGTTGACGTGGTATATATGGACATTAGTAAGGCATTTGATAACGTTCCCCATGGAAGGCTTCTGCAGAAAATGCAGATGTATGAGATTGAGGGTGATTTAGCTAATTGGATTAGGAATTACATAGAACATTACAGCACAGAACAGGCCCTTCGGCCTTCGATGTTGCGCCGGCCATTATAAAAAGCAATGACCCTCCAAACCAAACCATTCCCTTCTCTTCCATACACTTATCAACTGACCTCTTAAACGCCACCAAACTTGGCGCATCTACAACTGCTGCAGGCAGGGCATTCCACTCCCGAACCACCCTTTGGGTAAAGAACCTACCTCTGATATCCGTCCTATAACTATCACCCCTTAATTTAAAGCTGTGTCCCCTCGTGCTAGCTGAATTGGCTAGCTGATAGAAGACAGAGGCTGGTGGTTGATGGGAATTATTCATCATGGAGTTCGGTTACAAGTGGTGTACCTCAGGGATCTGTTTTGGGGGTTCTGTTGTTTGTAATTTTTATAAATGATCTGGATGAGGGTATTGAAGGATGGATTACTGAATTTGCTGATGACACCAAAGTTGGAGGAGTGGCAGATAGTGAAGAGGGGTGTTATAGTTTGCAGAGAGATTTCGACAAGTTGCAGAGCTGGGCCGAGAGGTGGCAAATGGAGTTTAATGCGGAAAAGTGTGAGGTAATTTACTTTGGCAGAAATAGCAAATGTGTAGGGTATAGGGCTAATGGTAGAACTCTTAAAAGAGTTGACGAACAGAGGGATCTCGGTGTATATGTGCATAGATCTCTGAAAGTTGGCAATCAAGTCGATAAGGTTGTTAAGAAGGCAAACGGAGTCTTGCCTTTTATTGGTAGGGGGATTGAATTTCGGAGCAGCCCCGTCATGTTGCAACTGTACAAAACTCTGGCGTGGCCGCACTTGGAGTATTGTGTACAGTTCTGGTCACCACATTATAAGAAAGATGTGGAGTCATTGGAGAGGGTGCAGAGGAGGTTTACCAGGATGTTGCCTGGTATGGAGGGAAGGTCTTATGAGGAGAGGCTGAGAGATTTGAGGTTGTTTTCATTAGAAAGAACGTGGCTAAGAGGAGACCTTATTGAAACATATAAGATGTTCAGAGGATTAGACAGGGTGGACAGTGATAGCCTTTTTCCTCGGATGGAGAAAGCTAGCACGAGGGGACATAGCTTTAAATTAACGGGTGGTAGTTATAGGATGGGTGTCAGAGGTAGGTTCTTTACCCAGAGAGTGGTAAGGGTATGGACCTGCTGCATTGTAGATGTGCCAAGTTTGGGGGCGTTTAAGTGGTCAGTGGATAGGTTTATGGATGAAAAGGGAATGGTTTAGGTTAGAGGTTCATTGCTTTTTCTCAATTGGTCGGTGCAACATCGAGGGCCAAAGGGCCTGTTCTGCACTGTTCTATGTTCTGGAAGGCAAAGAATGGTTATAGATGGGTTATATTCTGCATGGAGGTCCGTCACTAGAGGAGTGCTGCAGAGACCTGTTCTGGGACCCTTACTCTTTGTGATCTTTATAAATAATCTGGATGAGGAAGTGGAGGGATGGGTTGGTAAGTTTGCTGATGACACAAAGGTTGGAGGTATTGTGGATAGTGTGGAGGGATGTCAGAAGTTGCAGCGAGACACAGATAGTATGCAAGACTGAGCAGAGAAGTGGCAGATCGAGTTCAATCTAGATAAGTGTGTAGTGGTTCATTTTGGCAGAATATAGTATTAATGGCAGGATTCTTGGCAGTGTGGAAGATCAGAAGGATCTTGGGTCCTCAAAGCACCTGCACAGATTGAAGCTGTGGTTAAGAAGGTGTATAGTGTACTGGCCTTCATCAATTGAGGAATTGAGTTTAGGAGTCAAGAGATAATGTTGCAGCTTTATAAGATCCTGGTCAGATCCCACTTGGAGTACTGTGCTCAGTTCTGGTCATGTCATTACAGGAAGGATGTGGAAGCCATAGAAAGGGTTCAGAGGAGATTTACAAGGATGTTGCCTGGATTGGATTGCATGCCTAATGAGGATAGAACAAAGAACAAAACAGCACGGGAAACAGGCCCTTCGGCCTAACGAGCCCTCGCCGCCGTCCCAATATTCCCACCTCTACCCGTGATCCCTGTCCATGTTTATAGATCTATGGATTAAAAACAAAATTTGAGACAATCTAAGGAAAATTTGTTTTGCCAATTAGCCTAAGAGCACATTTTTGGGATGTGGGAGGAAACCGGAGCACCCGGAGAAAACTCACGCAAGCATGGGGAGAATGCGCAAACTACCACAGACACAGGCCCAAATCCATGTATCTGCACAGACAGCGATAGTCACTGAGCTGTCGTGTTGCCCATCAAATGGTCCAGGTCAAGTGTACACTAACAACGTGAAGCACTAGGATACTCTCGAAAAATCCAAGAGCAGCACTCTCACGACCCATCACGTGTATGCCCCTTGTCAGATAACAAGGTGGACCAAAACACCTGTAGGATAAAAACAAGTACATCAATATCATCATCTATTTACACACTTCCCAGGGAATTCCCAAGGCTCATGATCCCTATTTTAAATCAGTTTTCTATACCCCTCCATTCCCATTCTGTTCATGTGCCCATCTAAGTATTTCTTAAATAACTCCAGAGTGCCTGCCTCCGCCACTTTACTTGGCAGCACATTCCATATCCCCACCACCCTCTGTGTGAAAAAACTCCCTCTAGTATCCAAATTATACCTTGCCCCCATCAACCTAAGCCTGTGACCCCTCGTGCTATTCGAGTCCATCCTAGGAAAAAGCTTAACCCTGTTTACTCTATCTATACCCCTCATAGTTCTATTATCTCTATCTATTCCTCTCAACATTTTATAAACCTCTGTCAGGTCGCCTTTCAATCTTTGTCTCTCCAGGGAGAAGAGTCCCAGCTCCCTCAACCTATCTTCATAAGGCGTGCCTCCCAATCCAGGCAGCATCCTTGTAAATCTCCTCTGCACCATCTCAATAGTTTCCACATCCTTCCTGTAGTGAGATGACTAGAACTGTGCACAGTACTCCAACTGGGATATTGAGAGGTATTGATCAAGTGGGTAGTCAGAGGCTATTTCCCAGGACTGAAATGCTTGCCACAAGAGGACACAGGTTCAGCGTGCTGGGGAGTAGATACAGAGGAGATGTCAGGGGTACGTTTTGACTCAGAGAGTGGTAGGTGCATGGAATGGACTGTCGGCAATGGTGGTAGAGGTGGATTTGATAGGATCTTTTAAGAGACTTTTAGAAAAGTGCATTGAACTTAGTCAGATAGAGGGTTATAGGTAAGCCTAGTAATTTCTAAGGTAGGGATGTATTCAGTACAACTTTGTGGGCCGAAGAGACTGTATTGTGTTGTAGTTTTTCAATGTTTCTATGTTTTGATATCTAATCTTCTTTATTTAAAAAAACCTATAAAATAAAGAGGACTGGAGTTTGTGACTACACTTGGCTTTTGCAGTCTCCCTGCTGACTCCATGGACGTTGCTGTGGCTTGCCCCAGAGGAGCTGGACATTGTGCAGGAGTGGGCTGGGTGTCTGTGACCGAATACCCATCAACTTTGCAAGGAGCAGGGACCACACCTGGGGCAGTGAGATTGGTAGCACATGTACAAATTGGACGGGTTACACCTGGGCAGGACTGGGAGAGATATCCTGGGAGCGGTACATGCGGGAGTGGTTGAGGAGGGTTTAAACTAATATGGCAGGGGAAAAGATACTGAAGACATTAAGTGATAGGCAGAGAAATCAACAGCCAGAGTTAAATAAGGAGTAAAAACAGTCAGAAAGGGTCAAGAAATGTGAAAAGTTCTCACCTTAAGGTTTTCTTACCCAAATGTTCAGAATATTTGAAACAAAATGGATGAATTAGTTGTACAGATAGAAGTAAAGGGGTATGATATAGTTGGCATTGTGGAGATGTGGTTCCAAGGTGAGCAAAGATGGGAATGGAACACTGAGGCTATTCAGTGTTTAGGAAGGACAGACAGAAAGGAAAAGGAAGGGAATTGCATTGTTGATTAAAAATGATATTGATACGATATTGAGGAAAGATATTAGCATAGATGATATGGAATTTGTGTGGGTAGAGTTAAGAAACAACAAGGGGCAAAAATACTGGCAGGAATGGTATACAGAACACCAAACTGTAGTGGGCTAATGTTGGGAAAAGCATTAGACAGGAAATCTGAGATGCATGTGTTACAGGAATATCTGTGATTTTGGGCAATTTTAATCTGCATAGTTTGGGACTGTCAAATTAGTTACAGTACAATCTGGAGTGCACAGAGGTAATTTTCTGAAGCAATACATTGAGGAACAACAAGGGCATGATCATATTGGACTGGGTGTTGTGCAATGAGAAAGGATTAGTTGGCAATCTCACTGTGAAACAACCCTTGGGGACGAGTGACCATAATATGATGGAATTCTTTGTCAAGGTGGATAATAGAACATAGAACAGTACAGCACAGCATAAGCCCTTCGACCCTTGATGTTATGCCGAGCTTTGTGTGAAACCAAGGTCAAGCTATCCCACTCCCTATCATTCTGGTGTGCTCCATGTACCTATCCAAAACCACTTGAAAGTTCCACTTCTGATGTAGTTGATTCTGAGACCAAGATCTGAATCTCAGTAAAGGGAACTGTGATGGAATGAAGCATGAATTAGCCATGATAGACTGGGAAACATGACTGAAAGGAAACACAGCGACAGGAATGGGAGGCATTTAAAGAACAAACAGTTGAACTCCAGAAGTTTTTCATTCCAGTTTGGTGCAAGAGTGGAAAGGGAATTATGGCCAAACCATGGCTTACAAGGGAAATTAAAGATAGTATCAGATTCAAGGAAGAAGCATGCAAATTGGCAAGAAAAAGCAATAGGCCTGAGGATTGGGAACAGTTTCAGCGAAAGAGGACCAAGGGATTGATTAAGAAGGGAAAAATACAACATGAAAGTAAGCTTGTAAGGGACATAAAAAACTAACTGTAGAAATTTCTATAGATATATAAAGAATATACAAATTGACAAAAATGAATGTTGGCCCTTACAGTCAGAAATAGGAGAATTCATAACAGAGAATACAGAAATGGCTGAGGAATTAAATTTGTGCTTTGCTTCCGTCTCCACAGAGGAAGGCATGAAAAATGTACCAGCAGCAGTGAGAGAAACATGTTTTAGTGAGGAGCTGAAGGAAATCAGCATTAGAGAAATGGTTTTGGAGAAATTAATGGGATTGAAGGTGGATTAATCTCCAGGTCCTGATAATCTTCATCCCAGAATAACTTAAGGAAGTGGTCCTGGAAACAGTAGATCCATTTGTGGTTATTTTCCAAAGTTTTTTGGACTCTGGATTGGTTCTTACAGATTGCAGGGTAGCTAACGTAAGCCCACTATTCAAAAAGGGAGGTAGAGAGAAAACAGGGAACTATAGACCAGTGAGGCTAAAGTAAGACAAAGTCAGCATGGATTCACAAAAGGGAAATCATGCTTGACAAATCTACTGGAATTCCATGAGGATGTAATGAGTAGAGTTGACCAAGGAGAACCAGTGGATGTGGTTTAGAGTCATAAAGATTTACAGCATTGAAACAGTGCCTTTGGCCCACCTTGTCTGTGCCATCTTAGTTTTTTTAAAACCACTAAACTAATCCCAGTTGTCTGCATTTGGACCATATTCCTCGATATCCATCGTACCCATGTAACTATGTAAGTGCTTTTTAAAAGATAAAATTGAACCCGCCTCTACTACTACCTCTGGCAGCTTGTTTAGACACTCAAAATCCTCTGTGTGAAAAAATTGCCCCTCTGGACACTTTTGTATCTCTCCCCCACACCTTTAAACCTATGGCCTCTAGTTTTAGACTCCCCTACCTTTGGGAAAAAATGTTAAGTATCTATCTTGTCTCTGCCCCTCATTATTTATAGACCTCTATATATATACCTCAGCCTCTTATTCTCCAGTGAAAAAAGTCCCAGTCTATTCAGTCTGTCCTTATAACTCAATCCATCAAATCCAGATAGCATCATAATAAATCTTTTCCGTACTCTCTCCAGTTCAATAATATCTTATTTACACTTTCAGAAGGCTTTCAACCCTAGGATTCTCTGGGAGGCAAGAGAGGAGATTGCAGAGCCTCTGGCTCTGATCTTCAGGTCCTCGTTGGTTACGGGTGTGGTTCCGGAGGACTGGAGGATAGCGAATGTGGTCCCATTGTGTAAGAAGGGGAAGAGAGACCTTCCAGGGAATTATAGGCCAGTGAGTCTTACTTCTGTTGTGGGCAAAGTATTGGAGAGAATTATTAGGGATAGGATTTATAGTTATTAGAGAGAAATGAATTGATTGGGGATAGTCAGCATGGTTTTGTGAAGGGTAGGTCATGCCTTACTAACCTTATTGAGTTTTTTGAGAAGGTGACCAGAGAGGTGGATGGGGGTAAGGCGGTTGATGTAGTATATATGGACTTTAGTAAGGCTTTTGATAAGGGGGCCCATGGAAGACTTCTACAGAAAATGCAGATGTGTGGAATAGAGGGTGATTTAGCTAATTGGATTAGAAATTGGCTGGCAGATAGAAGACAGAGGGTGGTGGTTGATGGGAGATATTCATAGTGGAGTTCGGTGACAAGTGGTGTACCTCAGGGGTCTGTTTTGGGGCCCCTGCTGTTTGTAATTTTTATAAATGATCTGGATGAGGTATTGAAGGATGGATTAGTAAATTTGCAGATGACACTAAAGTCGGTGGAGTGGTAGATAGTGAAGAGGGTGTTATAGTTTGCAGAGGGACTTGGACAAGTTGCAGAGCTGGGCCGAGAGGTGGCAAATGGAGTTTAATGTGGAAAAGTGTGAGGTAATGAACTTTGGCAGGAATAATAAATGTGTAGAGTATAGGGCTAATGGTAGGATTCTTAATAGTGTTGATGAACAGAGGGATCTTGGTGTATTTGTGCATAGATCCCTGAAAGTAGGCAGTCAAGTCGATAAGGTTGTTAAGAAGGCATATGGAGTCTTAGCTTTATTGGTAGGGGGATTGAATTTCGGAGCCGCAACGTCATGTTGCAACTGTACAAAACTCTAGTGCGGCCGCACTTGGAGTATTGTGTGCAGTTCTGGTCCCCACATTATAAGAAAGATGTGGAGGCATTGGAGAGGGACAGAGGAGGTTTACCAGGATGTTGCCTGGTATGGAGGGCAGGTCTTATGAAGAGAGGCTGAGGGATTTGAGGTGGTTTTCGTTAGAAAGGAGGCGGCTAAGAGGAGACCTTATTGAAACATATAAGATGATTAGAGGTTTAGATAGGGTGGACAGTGATAGCCTTTTTCCTAGGATGGAGGAAGCTAGCACGAGGGGACACAGCTTTAAATTAAGGGGTATGAGTTATAGGACGGATATCAGAGGTAGGTTTTTTACTCAAAGAGTGATTAGGGAGTGGAATGCCCTGCCTGCAGCTGTTGTAGATGCGCCAACTTTGGTGGCGTTTAAGAGGTTAGTGGATAAGTATATGGATGAGAAGGGAATGGTTTAGTTAGGAGGGGCATTGCTTTTTATTTTGGTCGGCACTACATCGAAGGCCGAAGGGCCTGTTCTGTGCTGTATTGTTCTATGTTCTATGTTGTTCAACAAGGTCTCAAATAGTAAAGTTAAAGCACATGGGACTGCTGTTAATGTCTTGAGATGGATAGAAAGTTGGTTGGCAGATAGGAAGCAAAGAGTTGGCAAAAATGTTTTTTTTCTGATTGGCAGTCAGTAACTAGTGGGGTTCCGCAGAGATCTGTGCTGGGACCCCAACTGATCACATTATATATTAAAGATTTGGAAGAGGGAACTAAATGTATTATTACTAAATTTGGAGATGACACACAGATGGGAAGGTGAGCTCTGAGGAGGATACAGAGATGTTTCAGTGTGATTCGGACAGGCTGAGTGTGTGGGTATCTGCATGGCAGATGCAGTCTAATGTGGATAAGTTAAATGTTATCCACTTTGGTAGCAATGAAAGGAAGATAGATTATCACTTGAATGGGTATAAATTGAGAGAGCTCAGTACTCAGCAAGACCATGGAGTCCTCATGCATCTGACACTGAAAGTAAGCATGCAGGGACAGCGAGCAAAAAAGAAGGCAAATGGTATGCTTGCCTTCATAGTGAGAGGATTTGGGTGTTGGGATAAGGATGTTTTACTGCAATTATATAGGGCATTGGTGAGGCTGATCTAGCGTGTTGTGTGCAGATTTGGTGTCCTTATCTGAGGAAAGATGTCCTTGCTGTAGAGGGAGGCAGTGAAGGTTTACCGAGCTGATTCTTGAGATGGCAGATCTGTCATATGAGGAGGCATTAAGTGGGTTAGGATTATATTTACTGGAGCTCAGGAGATCTAATCGAAACTTATAAAATTCTAACAGGGTTAGACAGAGTAGATTCAGAAAGAATGTTCCCAATGGTCGGGGGAGTCCAGAGCGAGGGGTCAGAGTTTGAGGATAAGGGGTAAACATTTTAGGACTGAGGTGAGGAGAAATTTCTTACCCAGAGGGTGGTGAATGTGTGGAATTCGGTCCCAGAGAATGTAGTTGAGGCTAATATGTTGTCTGATTTCAGGAAGAAATTCGATATAGCTCTTGGTGCTAAAGGGATCGAAGGATATGGGTTGGGAAGAGAGGAATCACGGTATTGGATTTGATGATCAGTCATGATGAAAATGAACGGTGGAATAGGCTCAAAGGGCCAAATGCCCTCTCATGTTTCTAGTTTTCCCATGAAAGGCCCTGCAAATTCCACCTAGAACCCACCCACTCTTATTGATATAACGATGCCCGTTATTGATATAATGGGTGATCTGACACACAGAACTGGATTTCACCTTGTTTTCTGAGTCCTGATCCATATCATAGAACATAGAACATTACAGCACAGTACAGGCCCTTCGGCCCTCGATGTTGTGCCGGCCAGTGGACCCTCTAACCTAAACTATTCCAATATCATCCATATGCCTACCACCGAACATTTGAATGCCCCCAAAGTAGGCGAGTCCACAACTGCTGCAGGCAGGGCATTCCACGCCCTCACCACCCTCTGTGTAAAGAACCTGCCTCTGACATCCGTCCTATAACTACCACCTCTTAATTTAACGTTATGTCCCCTCGTGTTGGTCATCACCATCCGAGGAAAAAGGCTCTCACTATCCACCCTATCCAATCCCTTGATCATCTTATACGCCTCAATTAGGGCACCGCGTAACCTTCTTCTCTCTAATGAAAATAACCTCAGGTCCCTCAGCCTTTCCTCATAAGGCCTTCCCACCATACCAGGCAACATCCTGGTAAACCTCCTCTGCACCTTTCCAATGCTTCCACATCTTTCTTATAATGCGGCGACCAGAACTGTACGCAATACTCCAAGTGCGGCCGCACCAGAGTTTTGTACAGTTATAACATAACCTCACAGCTCTTAAATTCAATCCCTCTACCAATAAAAGCTAACACACCGTACGCCTTCTTAACAACTTTATCAACCTGGGTGCCAACTTTCAAAGAGCTATGTACTTGTACCCCAAGATCCCTCTGCTCGACAACACTATTAAAGGTCCTTCCATTAGCCCTATATTTCATATGCCTGTTATTCCTACCAAAGTAATCACCTCACACTTATCCGTATTGAATTCCATTTGCCACCTCACGGCCCAGCTCTGCAACCTATCTATGTCCCTCTGCAAACTGTAACATCCATCCTCGCTGTCTACAACTCCCCCCAATTTGGTATCGTCAGCAAATTTACTAATCCAACCCTCTACACCCTCATCTAGGTCATTTATAAAAATGACAAGCAGCAGTGGCCCTAAAACAGATCCTTGAGGTACACCACTTGTAACTGCACTCCAGGTTGAATATTTCCCATCAACCACTACCCTCTGTCTTCTGTCAGCTAGCCAATTCCTAATCCAAACTGCTAAATCACCTTCAATCCCATGCATCTGCACTTTCTGCAGTAGCCTACCATGGGGAACCTTATCAACACTTTGCTAAAATTCATATACACTACATCAACTGCCTTACCCTTATCTACCTCTTTGGTCACCTCCTCAAAAAACTCAATAAGGTTTGTGAGGCACGACCTACCCTTCACAAAACCGTGATGACTATCCCTAATCAATTTATTTCTCTCTAGATGCTTATAAATCCTATCCCTTATAATTCTTTCCAAGACTTTGCCCACAACAGAAGTCAGGCTCATCGGTCTATAATTTCCAGGATGGTCCCTACTCCCCTTTTTGAACAAAGGGACAACATTTGCCATCCTCCAGTCTTCCGGCACTATACCTGTAGCCAACAATGACATGAAGATCAAAGCCAAAGGCTCTGCCATCTCCTCTCTAGCCTCCCAGAGAATCCTAGGGTAAATCCCATCTGGTCCAGGGGACTTATCAATTTTCATACCCTCAAGATTCGCTAACACCTCCTCCTTATGAACCTCAATCCTGCCCAGTCTACAACCTGATATCGCAGTATTCTCCCCGACAACATTGTCTTTCTCCTGCGTGAATACTGACGAAAAATACTCATTCAGTGTCTCTCCTACCTCCTCAGGCTCCACACACAACTTCCCACTGCTATCTCTGACTGGCCCTAATTTTGCTCTAACCAAATATCAAGCCACCCAAAGTACCCCCTGGCTAAACATTTCATTCAGGAGACACCCCAGTGAGCCTCATGAACTTCATCCAAGACTTGTGAACAACTGGGGATGGGATGACCACTTTGCACCCCAGACAGAACTGTCCTGCACACCCTGCTCATCTTTCCCCTTGGCAAATGTTTTCATCATCCCCTAAATCTGTGTCTCTGCAAGAGGAATCTTTTACTCTGCAACAGGACGGACCTTGCTTTGTTCACTGTTTGTTCCGTATTGCATTCACTGGAGAATGCGAAAGTCTCTACAACAAGACGTTCATCTCTGTAGGTGAGAATAGAGGGGTTGGCATATCAGATAAAAGAAGACAACGCATCTGTGCAAGAGTGCACAAACAATTTTACTTAGTGTAACGTAATTAACCCAGCTCACATTTGAAAGCCTCAGAGTCTCTCTGGATAACATACAGAAATCAAATGTAGCTTTGTGCATACAGCTTGGGAATAAAAAAGAGGCAGCCACATTGTTCAGTATGTATTATAGATTCCCAGATAGAGGAATATTGAGGAGGAAATATGTGCTCAGTTTGTGGAGTTGTGTAAAAACAATAGGGATACTATATTCGATGATTTCAACTTTCCCAACATTAACTGGGATATTGGATGGAATGGATTTCTTGAAATGTGTACAGATAAACTTGTTGGGTCAATATGTAGCGAGTGCAACAATGGCGGATGTGCGGGACCTGATTTTGAGGAATGAAGCTGGCAGGTGATTGGCGGTCGTGGGAGACAGTGATAGCGATCACAACATGTACAATTTGAACTTGTTATGGACAAGGAAAGAGGCAAGCTGCAAAAAAAAAGTTTTGGATTGGGGGAAAGTGGAGTCAGTCAATTAAGACAAGATCTGGACAAGCTAGGCTGGGAACAACTATTCACGGGAAAACCTATAGAAGAGCAGTGGCGGGCATTCAAAAAGGAAATGGGGAGGGTGCAAGCCCAGCATGTTCCCTCAAGGGTTATACAAAGGAATAACAAGCACAGAAAACCATGTATGACCAGAGATCTTCAGGACGAGATGAGAAGGAAAAGAACCTAAGAACATAACAACATAAGAAATAGGAGCAGGAGTAGGCTATCCAGCCCTTCGAGGCTGCCACTCCACTGAACAAGATCATGACTGATCTGAAGTGGATCAATTTCACTTTCCCACTTTCTCCACACAACTCTTAAATACTTTGTCTATCAGAAATACAAGGCTTTTTAAAAGTACAAAAAGAGCAAATCAGTGAGGCATCAGTGAAACAAAGAAATTGCAAGGTGAAGATTAAGAGAGCAATTAGGAGATCAAAGGGGACTCCAGAAAGCTACGAAAAAATGGGAAACAAAAAACAAAAAAGGAAAAAGGACAGCACGGTGACACAGTGATTAGCACTGCTGTCTCACAGGACCAGGGACCCGGGGTAGCACGGTGACACAGTGATTAGCACTGCTGTCTCACAGGGCCAGGGACCCGGGGTAGCACGGTGACACAGTGATTAGCACTGCTGTCTTACAGTGCCAGGGACCGGGGCAGCACGGTGACACAGTGATTAGCACTGCTGTCTCACAGTGCCAGGGACCCGGGGTAGCACGGTGACACAGTGATTAGCACTTCTGTCTTACAGTGCCAGGGACCCGGGGCAGCACGGTGACACAGTGATTAGCACTGCTGCCTCACAGAGCCAGGGACCCAAGGCAGCACGGTGACACAGTGAGTAGCACTGCTGTCTTACAGTGCCAGGGACCCGGGGCAGCACGGTGACACAGTGATTAGCACTGCTGTCTCACAGTGCCAGGGACCTGGGGCAGCACGGTGACACTGCGATTAGTACTGCTGCCTCACAGCGCCAGGGACCCAGGGCAGCACGGTGACACAGTGATCAGCACTGCTGCCTCACAGCAACAGGGACCCGAGGCAGCACGGTGACACAGTGATTAGCACTGCTGTCTCACAGTGCCAGGGACCCGGGGCAGAACGGTGACACATAGAACATAGAACATAGAACAATACAGCACAGAACAGGCCCTTCGGCCTTCGATGTTGTGCCGACCAAAATAAAAAGCAATGCCCCTCCTAACTAAACCATTCCCTTCTCATCCGTATACTTATCAACTAACCTCTTAAACGCCACCAAACTTGGCGCATCTACAACAGCTGCAGGCAGGGCATTCCCCTCCCTAATCCCTCTTTGAGTAAAGAACCTACCTCTGATATCCGTCCTATAACTATCACCCCTTAATTTAAAGCTGTGTCCCCTCGTGCTAGCTTTCTCCATCCTAGGAAAAAGGCTATCACTGTCCACCCTATCTAAACTTCTAATCATCTTATATGTTTCAATAAGGTCTCCTCTTAGCCGCCTTCTTTCCAACGAAAACAATCTCAAATCCCTCAGCCTCTCTTCATAAGACCTGCCCTCCATACCAGGCAACATCCTGGTAAACCTCCTCTGTACCCTCTCCAATGCTCCACATCTTTCTTATAATGCGGGGACCAGAACTGCACACAATACTCCAAGTGCGGCCGCACTAGAGTTTTGTTCAGCTGCAACATGATGCTGCGGCTCCTAAATTCAATCCCCCTACCAATAAAAGCTAAGACTCCATATGCCTTCTTAACAACTTTATCCACTTGACTGCCTACTTTCGGGGATCTATTGACACATACACCAAGATCCTTCTGTTCCTCAACACTATTAAGAGCCCTACCATTAGCCCTATACTCTACACATTTATTGTTCCTGCCAAAGTGCATTACCTCATTACCACATTACCATTACCACAGTGATTAGCACTGCTGGCTCACAGTGCCAGGGACCCGGGGCCGCACGGTGACACAGTGATTAGCACTGCTGCCTCACAGCGGCAGGGACACAGGGCAGCACGGTGACACAGTGATTAGCACTGCTGCCTCACAGCGCCAAGGACCCGAGGCAGCAGAGTGACACAGTGATTGGCACTGCTGTCTCACAGTGCCAGGGACCCAGGGCAGCACAGTGACACAGTGACTAGTACTGCTGTCTCATAGTGCCAGGGACCTGGGGCAGCACAGTGACACAGTGATTGCACTGCTGTCTCACAGCGCCAGGGATCTGGGGTAGCACGGTGACACAGTGATTAGAACTGCTGTCTCACAGTGCCAGGGACCCGGGGTAGCACGGTGACACAGTGATTAGCACTGCGGTCTCACAGTGCCAGGGACCCGGGGTAGCACAGTGACACAGTGTTTGGCACTGCTGTCTGAAAGTGCCGGGGACCCAGGGCAGCACGGTGACACAGTGATTCACACTGCCGTCTCACAGTGCCAGCGGCCGGAGGTAGCACAGTGACACAGTGATTAGCACTGCTGTCTCACAGTGCCAGGGACTCGGAGCAGCACAGTAACACAGTGATTAGCACTGCTGTCTCACAGCGACAGGGACCCGGGGTAGCACAGTGACACAGTGTTTGGCACTGCTGTCTGAAAGTGCCGGGGACCCAGGGCAGCACGGTGACACAGTGATTCACACTGCCGTCTCACAGTGCCAGCGGCCGGGGGTAGCACAGTGACACAGTGATTAGCACTGCTGCGTCACAGCGCCAGGGACTCGGAGCTGCACGGTGACGCAGTGATTAGCACTACTCTCTCACAGCGACAGGGACCCGGGGTAGCACACTGACACAGTGATTAGCACTGCTGCCTCACAGAGCCAGGGACCCAAGGCAGCACTGTGACACAGTGATCAGCACTGCTGTCTCACAGAGCCAAGGACCCAAGGCAGCGCGGTGACACAGTGATTCGCACTGCTGTCTTACAGCGCCAGGGACCCGAGGCAGCACGGTAACACAGTGAACCCCTAGATCTGTTGTTCTATAATTCTCCCCGACACCCACCATTAATTGTGTAATTCCTGACCTGGTTCAATCTATCAGAATTTATCACTTTGCATTTGTCTAAACTAAACTCCATCTGCCATTCATCAGCCCAGTTGCCCAATTGACCAAGATCGTATTGCAATCCTAGATAACATTCTTGACCATCCATTATGCAATAAGTCATGGTGTAATCTGCAAACCTACCAACCATCTGCAAACCTACTAATATATATTCTCATCCAAATCATTAATGTAAATGATAAATAACAGTGGGCCCAGCACATGGTTGCAGAGCCCCTGGCGATGATCTTTCAGTCGTCCATGGAAACGGGAGAGGTTCCAGAGGATTGGAGGATTGCAGATGTGGTTCCTATTTTTAAGAAAGGGAACAGGGATAGTCCAGAAAATTACCGACAGGTGAGTTTGACTTCGTGGCTGGTAAGCTGATGGAGAGGCTTCTGAGGGATAAGATATATGAACATTTGGAGAAGTTTGGACTGATTAGAAATGGTCAGCATGGTTTTGTCAAGGGCAGGTCATGTCTTACGAGCCTAGTTGAGCTCTTCGAAAATGTGACTGAACACATTGACGAAGGAAGGGCGGTGGACGTAGTGTACATGGATTTTAGTAAGGCGTTTGATAAGGTCCCACATGCAAAACTTCTGGAGAAAGTGAGAGGGCATGGGATCCAAGGGGCTTTGGCCTCGTGGATCCAGAACTGGCTTGCTGGCAGAAGGCAGAGAGTGGTTGTGGATGGGTCTTGTTCTGCGTGGAGGTCGGTAACCAGTGGAGTGCTCCAGGGACCTGTTCTGGGATCCCTGCTGTTTGTCATTTTCATAAATGACCTGGATGAGGAAGTGGTGGGATGGGTTAGTAAGTTCACCGATGATACAAAGATCGGTGGTGTTGTGGATGGTCTGGAGGGATGCCAAAAGTTGCAGCGGGACATAGACAGGATGCAAGACTGGGCGGAGAAGCGGCAGATGGACTTCAACGCGGATAAATGTGTAGTTGTCCATTTTGGCAGGAATAATGGGATGAAGGAGTATAATATAAGGGTAGGAGTCTTAGCTGTGTTGTAGAGCAGAAGGATCTCGGAGTCCGGGTCCATAGGACTCTTAAATCGGCCTCACAGGTGGAGGAAGTGGTCAAGAAGGTGTACGGTGTACTGGCCTTCATTCATCGAGGAATAGAGTTCAGGAGTCAGGAGGTAATGATGCAGCTCTATAAGACTCTGGTCAGACCCCAGTGGGAGTATTGTGCGCAGTTCTGGTCATCTCACTATAGGAAGGATGTAGAGGCTATTGAGAGAGTTCAGAGGAGATTTACAAGGATGCTGCCTGGATTGGGAGGCAGGCCTTATGAAGATAGGTTGAGGGAGCTGGGACTCTTCTCACTGGAGAGACATACGTTGAGAGGCGACCTGATAGAGATTTATAAAATGTTGAGAGGGATAGATAGGGTGGACTCTCAGAGACTATTTCCCCGAGCTGAAATGGTCACTACGAGAGGACACAGATGTAAGGTGCAGGGAAGCAAATACAAAGGAGATGTCAGGGGTAGGTTTTTCACTCAGAGGGTGGTGAGTGAATGGAACCGACTGCGTCGGAGGTTGTTGAGGCAAACTCACTGGGGTCTTTTAAGAGACTTCTGGATGAGTATATGGAAAAGAATAGGATAGGGGATTATAGATAGGTCTGTGGATTGGCAGATGTGATCGGCGCAACTCGTGGGCCGAAGGGCCTGTTTGTGCTGTATTGTTCTATGTTCTATGTTCACATTGCTGGTCACCTCCATTTTGAAAAGCAGCCCTTTACAGCCACCAAGTCAGTGACAGGTTCTGTCAAGAAGCCAATTTTATATCCATTTAGATACCTCATCCTGGATCCCGTAAGATTTAACCCCATGCAACAACCTACCATGATAGGTCTGCCCCAAAAGTTAAAATTCGAAATTGGGTCAAGGCCAAATTTGATGGTATCAGGCAAGAACTTTCAAAAGTTAAAAGGGTGGATTTCAAGTGTGTTAAACAGGGTAAACATTCCTCTTCGAGTGAAGGAAAAGGCTGGTAGAAGTAGGGAACCCTGGATGACTCAGGATATTGAGGCCCTGATCAAGAAGAAGGAGGCACATGACATGCGCAGGCAGCTGGGATCAAGTGAATCCCCTGAAGAGTATAGAGGGTGTACGAGTTGAGTTAAGAGAGGAATCAGGAGGGCAAAAAGGGAAATAAGATTGTGTTGGCAGATTAGGCAAAGGAGAATGCAAAGAGCTTCTACAAATACACAAAGTGCAAAAGAGTAACTAGAGAGAGAGAGAGTAGGGCATCTTAAGGATCAACAAGGTCATTACCAAGAGATGGGTGAGATCCTAAATGAATATTTCTCATCAGTATTTACAGTTGAGAAAAGACTGATGTTAGGGAACTTGGGGAAATAACTAGTGCTGTCTTGGGGAGTGCAGGTACCTGTCAAAGGCCTTGCTAAAGTCCATGTAGACAACATTCACTGCACTGCCCTCATCTACCTTCTTGGTTACCCCTTCAAAAAATTCAATCAAATTTGTGAGAATGATTTTCCACACACAAATCCATGCTGACTGTCAATAGTCAGTCCTCACATCTCCAATTGCCTGTAGATCCCGTCTCTCAAAATATCTTCCCACTACAGATCTGAGGCTTATTGGCCTGTAGTTCCCAGGCTTTTCCTTCCCTCGCCACACCACAATAAACTGGGATACACTTCATCAGGTCTCAGGGATTTATCTACCTTGATGCGCTTTAAGACTTCCAGCACCTCCTTCTCTGTAATATGTACACTCCTCAAGACAGCACTAGTTATTTCCCCAAGCTCCCTAACATCAGTGCTTTTCTCAACTGTAAATACTGATGAGAAATATTAATCTCGGATCTCACCCATCTCTTGTGGATCTGCACATAGATGACCTTGTTCATCCTTAAGAGGCCTTACTCTCTCTCTAGTTACTCTTTTGCATTTTGCGTACTTGTGAAAGCTCTTTGGATTCTCCTTTGCCTTATTTGCCAAAACAATCTTGTGTCCCCTTTTTGCCCTCCTGATTTCTCTCTTAACTCAACTCCTACATCCCCTATATCTTCCAGGGATCCACTTGATCCCAGCTGCCTGCGCATGTCATGTGCCTCCTTCTTTTTCTTGACCAGGGCCTCAATATCCTGAGTCATCCAGGGTTCCCTACTTCTACCAGCCTTGTTCTTCACTCTAAGAGGAATGTTTATCCTGGTTAACACACTTTTGAAATCCTCCCACTTATGTTCCTTCACCTTCCAACAGACTCCCCCAATTAACTTTTGAAAGTTCCTACTTGATACCATCAAATTTGGCCTTGACCCAATTTCGAATTTTAACTTTTGGGGCAGACCTATCATTCTCCATAGCTACCTTAAAACTAGAATTATGGTCACTAGTCCCAAAGTGATCTCTTACTAACACTTCTGTCACCTGCCCTTCCATATTTCCCAAAAGGAGGTCAAGTTTGCCCCCCCCCATACTGAATGAGAAATTCCTCCTGAATACACTCAACAAACATCTCTCCATCAATGCTCTAAAATTACAGCTGTCCCAGACAATGTTGGGAAAACTAAATCCCCTACTATTACCACCTTATTTTTCTTGGGCTATCTATAGTCTCCTTACGTATTTGCCTCTCAATTTCCTGCTGATTTTTTTGGGGCTGAAAGTACAAACCTATCAAAATGATTTCCTCTTATTTCTCAGTTCTATCCACACAGAGTCAGTGGGCGAACCCTCAGGTATATCCCCTCAGTACTGCTGCGATGCTTTCCCTAATGAAAAGTGCAACTCCCCCTCCTCTTTTACCTCCCGTTCTATCTTTCCTATAGCAACTGTACCCTGGAACATTGAGCTGCCAGTCCTGTCCCTCCCATAGCCATGGTTCAGTAATTGCTATAATATCCCAGTCCCACGTACCCATCCGTCTGAAAGATGCTGAAAGATGCTCTCGTGAGAAGAGGATATGGCACTCGACTGATCAATCGACAGTTCCAATGTGCCAGAGCGATAACCCGCACTGACCTCCTCAGAAGACGAACAGAGGACATGGTGGACAAAGTACCCTTTGTTGACCAGTACTTCCCCGAAGCGGAGAAGCTACGACATCTTCTCCGGAGTCTTCAACATATCATTGATGACGATGAACATACGACAGCGGATGAATGAACATCGCTCGACAATCACCAGGCAAAACAGTTCCCTTCCTGTGGGCGAACACTTCAGCAGTCATGGGCATTCGGCCTCCGACCTTCGGGTAAATGTTCTTCAAGGGGGACCTTCACGACACACGACAGTGCAGAGTCGCTGAGCAGAGACTGATAGCCAAGTTTCGCACACATGAGACGGTCTTAACAGGGGTCTTGGTTTCATGTCACACTATCTGTAACCCCCATGACTTGCCTGGGTTAGCAAAAAACCTCACTTACTGTGCTGTCTGGAGACAATACACATCCCTCTAACCTCTGCTGTTAGCCATTTTAAGACTTGAATAGCAGGTTAGGTGTAAGGATTCGCATTCTAATCAGCAATCTGTAAACTGTCTGTGCTGATATGTGTGCTTTTGGAGACCAGAACACCTCATTTGCCTGACGAAGGCCACAAAGGCCAAAAGCTCGCAGATTTACTATCAAATAAATTGGTTGGATTTAAAATTGGTGTTGCCAGACTTTACTAATTCGTAACTCTCCAGTGACCTAACTGAGCCTTCATGTCTCATCTTTACATAAGCCTCCTTCTTCTTCTTCACAAGAGTACACCTTAGTACTTCCTTACTACACCACGGTTTCCTCGCTCGACCACTTTCTCCCTGCCTGACAGGTACCTATTTAGCAAGGACTCACAGTAGCTGCTCCATGAACAAGCTCACATTTCAAATGTTCCCAGCCCCTGCAGTTTCCTACTCCAATCTATGTATCCTAAATCTCACCTAATAGCCTCATAATTACCTTTCCCCCAGCTATAGCTTCTTCCCTTCGGTATATGCCTATCCCTTTCCATCACTGAGGTAAACATAACTGAATTGTGGTCACTATCATCAAAGTGCTCACCTACCTCCAAGTCTAACACCTGGTCTGGTTCATTACCCAGAATCAAATCCAATGTAGCCTCACTTCTTGTTGGCCTATCTACATTCAGGATTCTGAGAGATAGGATTTATGAGCACTTGGAGAAATTCAATATGATCAGGAATAGTTAACACGTCTTTGTTAAGGGCAGATCGTGCCTTACAAGCCTAGTTGAATTCTTCAAAAATGTGACTGAACACATTGACAAAGGAAGAGCAGTGGACGTGGTTTTCAACGATTTCAGCAAGGTGTTTGATAAGGTCCCCCATGCAAGGCTTCTTGAAAAGGTGAGAGGACATGGGATCCAAGGGGCTTTGGCCTTGTGGACCCAGAACTGCCTGCAGATGGCAGAGAGTAGTTGTGGATGGGTCTTCTTCTGCATGGAGATCAGTCTCAGTGGAGTGCCCCAGGGATCTGTTCTAGGACCCTTGCTGTTTGTCATTTTCATAAATGACCTGGATGAGGAAGTGGAGGGATGGGTTGGTAAGTTCGCTGACAATACGAAGATTGGTGGTGTTGTGGATAGTCTGGAGGCTGAGAGATAGATAGGATGCAAGACTGGGCGGAGAAGTGGCAGATAGACTTCAACCTGGATAAATGTGTGGTTGTCCATTTTGGCAGGTCCAATGAGATGAAGCAGTATAATATCAAGGGTAGGAGTCTTGGCAGCGTTGAGGAGCAGAAGGATCTTGGGGTCTGGGTCCATAGGGATCGTAAATCTGCCCTGCAAGTGGAGGATGTGGTCAAGAAGGCATATGGTGTACTGGCCTTCATTAATAGAGGGATTGAGAGGGAGTCAGGAGGTCAGTCCTGAGAGGGAGTCAGGGGGCCAGTCATAGACAGCAGTGGGAAGTAAGCCAGTCATAGACAGCAGTGGGAAGTTGTGCGTGGAGCCTGAAGAGATTGGTGAGGCACTGAATAAATATTTCTCTTCGGTATTCATGCAGAGTGCTGGAAATGTAGCTATGGAGAACACTGAGGTACAGGGTTGCAAATTGGGAAGTATTGTAGTAGATAGGGAGGATGTGCTAGAAATTCTCGTTGGTTACGGGTGTGGTTCCGGAGGACTGGAGGATGGCGAATGTGGTCCCATTGTTTAAGAAGGGGAAGAGAGACCTTCCTGGGAATTATAGGCCAGTGAGTCTTACTTCTGTGGTGGGCAAGGTATTGGATAGAATTATTAGGGATAGGATTTATAGTTATTTAGAGAGAAATGAATTGATTGGGGATAGTCAGCATGGTTTCGTGAAGGGTAGGTCATGCCTTACTAACCTCATTGAGTTTTTTGAGAAAGTGACCAGAGAGGTGGATGGGGGTAAGGCGGTTGATGTAGTATATATGGACTTTAGTAAGGCTTTTGATAAGGTGGCCCATGGAAGACTTCTACAGAAAATGCAGATGTGTGGAATAGAGGGTGATTTAGCTAATTGGATTAGAAATTGGCTGGCAGATAGAAGACAGAGGGTGGTGGTTGATGGGAGATTTTCTTCGTGGAGTTCGGTGACGAGTGGTGTGCCTCAGGGGTCTGTTTTGGGGCCCCTGCTGTTTGTAATTTTTATAAATGATCTGGATGAGGGTATTGAGGGATGGATCAGTAAATTTGCAGATGATACTAAAGTTGGTGGTGTGGTAGATAGTGAAGAGGGGTGTTTTAGTTTACAGAGTGACTTGGACAAGTTGCAGAGCTGGGCCGAGAGGTGGCAAATGGAGTTTAATGTGGAAAAGTGTGAGGTAATGCACTTTGGCAGGAACAATAAATGTGTAGAGTATAGGGCTAATGGTAGGGCTCTTAATAGTGTTGAGGAACAGAAGGATCTTGGTGTATGTGTCAATAGATCCCTGAAAGTAGGCAGTCAAGTGGATAAAGTTGTTAAGAAGGCATATGGAGTCTTAGCTTTTATTGGTAGGGGGATTGAATTTAGGAGCCGCAGCATCATGTTGCAGCTGTACAAAACTCTAGTGCGGCCGCACTTGGAGTATTGTGTGCAGTTCTGGTCGCCACATTATAAGAAAGATGTGGAGGCATTGGAGAGGGTACAGAGGAGGTTTACTAGGATGTTGCCTGGTATGGAGGGCAGGTCCTATGAAGAGAGGTTGAAGGATTTGAGGCTGTTTTCGTTAGAAAGGAGGCGGCTAAGGGGGGATCTTATTGAAACATATAAGATAATTAGAGGTTTGGATAGGGTGGACAGTGATAGCCTTTTTCCTAGGATGGAAAAAGCTAGCACGAGGGGACACAACTTTAAATTAAGGGGTATGAGTTATAGGACGGATATCAGAGGTAGGTTCTTTACTCAAAGAGATTAGGAGTGGATGCCCTGCCTGCAGCTGTTTGGATGCGCCAAGTTTTGTGGCGTTTAAGAGGTTAGTTGATAAGTATAATGGATGAGAAGGAATGGTTAGTTAGGAGGGGCATTGCTTTTTATTTTGGTCGGCACAACTCGAGGGCCGAAGGGCCTGTTCTGTGCTGTATTGTTCTATGTTCTATGTTCTAATGTTCTATGTTCTCGAGGGTTTGAAGTTGGATAAGTCCCCTGGGCCGACGGGATTTACCCTAGGATTCTCTGGGAGGCAAGAGAGGAGATTGCAGAGCCTCTGGCTCTGATCTTCAGGTCCTCGTTGGTTACGGGTGTGGTTCCGGAGGGCTGGAGGATAGCGAATGTGGTCCCATTGTTTAAGAAGGGGAAGAGAGACCTTCCAGGGAATTATAGGCCAGTGAGTCTTACTTCTGTTGTGGGCAAGGTATTGGAGAGAATTATTAGGGATAGGATTTATAGTTATTTAGAGAGAAATGAATTGATTGGGGATAGTCAGCATGGTTTCGTGAAGGGTAGGTCATGCCTTACTAACCTCATTGAGTTTTTTGAGAAAGTGACCAAAGAGGTGGATGGGGGTAAGGCGGTTGATGTAGTATATATGGACTTTAGTAAGGCGTTTGATAAGGTGGCCCATGGAAGACTTCTACAGAAAATGCAGATGTGTGGAATAGAGGGTGATTTAGCTAATTGGATTAGGAATTGGCTGGCAGATAGAAGACAGAGGGTGGTGGTTGATGGGAGATATTCATCGTGGAGTTCGGCGACAAGTGGTGTGCCTCAGGGGTCTGTTTTGGGGCCCCTGCTGTTTGTAATTTTTATAAATGATCTGGATGAGGGTATTGAGGGATGGATCAGTAAATTTGCAGATGACACTAAAGTTGGTGGAGTGGTAGATAGTGAAGAGGGGTGTTTTAGTTTACAGAGTGACTTGGACAAGTTGCAGAGCTGGGCCGAGAGGTGGCAAATGGAGTTTAATGTGGAAAAGTGTGAGGTAATGCACTTTGGCAGGAACAATAAATGTGTAGAGTATAGGGCTAATGGTAGGGCTCTTAATAGTGTTGAGGAACAGAAGGATCTTGGTGTATGTGTCAATAGATCCCTGAAAGTAGGCAGTCAAGTGGATAAAGTTGTTAAGAAGGCATATGGAGTCTTAGCTTTTATTGGTAGGGGGATTGAATTTAGGAGCCGCAGCATCATGTTGCAACTGTACAAAACTCTAGTGCGGCCGCACTTGGAGTATTGTGTGCAGTTCTGGTCGCCACATTATAAGAAAGATGTGGAGGCATTGGAGAGGGTACAGAGGAGGTTTACTAGGATGTTGCCTGGTATGGAGGGCAGGTCCTATGAAGAGAGGTTGAAGGATTTGAGGTTGTTTTCGTTAGAAAGGAGGCGGCTAAGAGGGGATCTTATTGAAGCATATAAGATGATTAGAGGTTTAGATAGGGTGGACAGTGATAGCCTTTTTCCTAGGATGGAGAAAGCTAGCACGAGGGGACACAGCTTTAAATTAAGGGGTATGAGTTATAGGACGGATATCAGAGGTAGGTTCTTTACTCAAAGAGTGATTAGGGAGTGGAATGCCCTGCCTGCAGCTGTTGTAGATGCGCCAAGTTTGGTGGCGTTTAAGAGGTTAATTGATAAGTATATGGAAGAGAAGGGAATGGTTTAGAGGGGCATTGCTTTTTATTTTGGTCGGCACAACATCGAAGGCCGAAGGGCCTGTTCTGTGCTGTAATGTTCTATGTTCTATGTTCTATGAGGTAGTGCTGCAACTTTATAAGACCCTTGTCAGACCCCACTTGGAGTATTGTGTGCAGTTCTGGTCGCCTTGCTATAGGAAGGATGTGGAAGCTATTGAAAGAGTGCAGAGGAGATTTACAAGGATGTTGCCTGGATTGGGGGGCATGACTCATGAAGATAGTTGAGGGAGCTAGGTCTTTCTCCCTGGAGAGACGAAGGTTGAGAGGCGATAGAGGTTTATAAGATGTTGAGTGGAATAGATAGGGTGGATTCTCGGAGGCTATTTCCCAGGGCTGAAATGGTCGCTACGAGAGGACACAGGTTTAAGGTGCGGGGGGGCAAGTACAGAGGAGACATTAGAGGTAAGTTTTTCATCAGAGGATGGTGAGTGAATGGAATCGGTTGCCGTCAGTGGTAGTAGAGGCGAACTCGCTGGGGTCTTTTAAGAGACTTCTGGATGAGTACATGGGATTTAATGGGATGGGAGTTACAGATAGTTCTACGGCCTGGTAGGTATAGATATGATCAGCACAACTTGTGGGTCGAAGGATCTGTTTGTGCTGTAGTGTGCTATGTTCTACGTGCAGTGTCAGGAAACCTTCCTGCACACATTGGACAAAAACTGACCCCTCTAACGTTTTTGAAGTATAAGTTTTCCAATCAATATTTGTAAAGTTAAAGTCCCCCCTGTTACTTTCGCTCCTATCCAGAATCATCTTTGCAATCCTTTCCTCTATATCTCTAGAACTTTTTGGAGGCCTATAAAAAACTCCCAACAGGATGACCTCTCCTTTCCTGTTTCTAATCTCATCCCAAACTACCTCAATAGACAGGTTCACATCAAACATCCTTTCTGTCACCATATTGCAGTCCTTGACTAACAATGCCACGCCTCCCCCTCTCCTACCACTTTGTCTGCTCTGACTGACACATCTAAACCCCGGAACCTGCAACAACTATTCCTGTCCCTACTCTATCCATGTCTCTGAAATGGCCACAACATCAAAGTCCCAGGCACCAATCCAGGCTGCAAGTTCATCAACCTTATTGTGTACGCTCCTCGCATTAACGTATACACACTTCAAACCACCCTCCCGCCTACCAACATACTGCTGTGACCTAGAAACCTTCTCCATGACTTCCCAAATCTCATCGTCCTGTACACTGGAACTACAATTCAGGTTCCCATCCCTCCTCTGAATCAGATTAAACCCAAACACCCCACCCCCCAGCGAATAGCATTGGCAAATTTTCCCCCCAAGATATTAGTACCCCTCTGGTTCAGGTGTAGACCATTCCTTTTGTAGAGGCCCCACCTACCCCAGAATGAGCCCCAATTGCCCTCCCTCCTGCACCATCCCTTTAGCCGCGAGTTCAAATGCTCTCTCTCTCTCTCTATTCTTCTCCATGCTATCCTGCGGCACAGGTAACAAACCAGAGATAACCACTCTGTTTGTTCTAGCCCTAAGCTTCCACCCTAACTCCCTGAATTTCTGTCTTACATCCCCATCCCTTTTCCTACCTATATCATGAGTACCTACATGAACCATGACTTGAGGCTGGTTCCCCTCCCCCTTAAAGATCTCAAACACTTGATCAGAGACATCACGGACATTGGCACCTGGGAGGCAACATACCACCCACAAGTTTCGCTTATTCCCACGGACTCTCCTATCTGTCCCCTTAATTATGGAATCCCCAATCACTAATCCTGTTCTTTTCTTCACCCTTCCCACCTGAGCATCAAGGACAGGCTCTACTCCCGGGACCTGTACCCCATGGCTTACCCCTGTTGAGTTTTCATCCCCAACAGCATCCAAAACAGAGTACTTGTTTTGGAGAGGAACAGCCTTGGGGGATCGCTGGTCTGAGGTGAGCACTGCCTGCACTGCCATCCCTATTATGTCCCTTACCAAGAAACAACAAAAAACGTACCTGTTCTCACTGAGTCACTTTTTTTTTTAGATTAGATGAGGGAGGAGGGGGATTACTCTATACATGTAGAGTATCGGGATTCCTCACTGTTCCAATTTATCGGGGGAGAGAGAGAAAAAAACGACTCGCCTCCCTGCAACTTCTTCCGGTTTCCGATTTAAAATTTAAAAAATCTAAAGAAGTTAGTTAAAAAAATCGCAGCAGCTTACCCTCAAACTCTCCTCTCATCAATCGCTCTCACTAAGAGCATCTTTGTGATGAAGCGCACTTCGGGATAGAGCACACTTTGGATTGCGCATTGGGGAGGAGTGTGCATTGGGGAGGAGTGTGCATTGGGGAGGAGTGTGCATTGGGAGGAGTGTACATTGGGGAGGAGTGTGCATTGGGAGGGAGTGTGCATTGGGAGGAGTGTGCATTGGGAGGGAGTGTGCATTGGGAGGAAGTGTGCATTGGGAGGAGTGTGCATTGGGAGGAATGTGCTTGGGAGGAGTGTGCATTGGGAGGGAGTGTGCATTGGGAGGAGTGTGCATTGGGGAGGAGTGTGCATTGGGAGAAGTGTGCATTGGGAGGGAGTGTGCATTGGGAGGAGTGTGCATTGGGAGAAGTGTGCATTGGAGGGAGTGTGCATTGGAGGAGTGGCATTGGGAGGAGTGTGCATTGGAGGAGTGTGCATTGAGAGGAGTGTACATGGGAGGGAGTGTGCTTGAGGGTGTGCTTGGGAGGAGTGTGCATTGGAGGAGTGTGCATTGGGGAGGAGTGTGCATTGGAGGAGTGGCATTGGGAGGAGTTACTTGGGAGGGAGTGTATTGGCGGAGTGTGCATTGGGCGGAGTGTGCATTGGGAATAGTGTACATTGGGAGGGAGTGTGCATTGGGAGGAGTGTACATTGGGAGGGAGTGTGCATTGGGGAGGAGTGTGCATTGGGAGGAGTGTACATTGGGAGGGAGTGTGCATTGGGAGGGAGTGTGTTGGGGAGGAGTGTGCATTGGGGAGGTGTGCATTGGGAAGTGTGCTTGGGAGGGAGTGTGCTTGGGGAGGAGTGTGCTTGGAGAAGTGTGCATTGGGAGGGAGTGTGCATTGGAGGAGTGTGCATTGGAGGAGTGTGCATTGAGGAGGAGTTGCCATTGGGAGGGTGTGCATTGGGAGATGTACATTGGGAGGGAGTGTGCATTGGGAGGGAGTGTGCTTGGGAGGGAGTGTGCTTGGGAGGAGTGTGGCATTGGGAGGAGTGTGCATTGGGAGGAGTGTGCATTGGGGGATGTACTTGGAGGAGTGTGCTTGGGCGGAGTGTGCATTGGGCGGAGTGTGCATTGGAATAGTGTACATTGGGAGGGAGTGTGCATTGGGAGGAGTGTACATTGGGAGGGAGTGTGCTTGGGGAGGAGTGTGTATTGGGAGGAGTGTACATTGGGAGGGAGTGTGCATGGGAGGGAGTGTGCATTGGGGAGGAGTGTACATTGGGAGGGATGAGGCATTGGGGAGGAGTGTGGCATTGGGAGGGAGTGTGCATTGGGAGGGAGTGTGCATTGGGAGGACTGCACATTGGGAGGGAGTGTGCATTGGGGGGAGTGTGCATGGGAGGAGTGTGCATTGGGAGAAGTGTGCATTGGAGGGATGTGCATTGGAGTGAGTGTGCATTGGCAGGAGTGTGCATGGGAGGGAGTGTGCATTGGAGGGAGTGTGCATTGGGAGGGAGTGTGCATTGTGGGGGAGTGTGCATTGGGAAGATTGTGCATTGGAGGAGTGTGCATTGGGGAGGAGTGTGCATTGGGAAGGAGTGTGCATTGGAAGGAGTGTGCATTGGGAGAGTGTGCATTCAGAGGGAATGTGCATTGGGAGGAGGTGTGCATTGGAGGATGAGCATTGGAGAGAGTGTGCATTGGGAGGGAGCTGCATTGGGGGAGTGTGCATTGGGGGGAAGTGTGCATTGGGAGAAGTGTGCATTGGGAGGAGCGTGCATTGGGGAGAAGTGTGCATTGGGAGGAGTGTGCATTTGGAGGGCGTGTGCATTGGGAGGCGTGAGCATTGGGAGGAGTGTGCATTGGGGAGAAGTGTGCATTGGGAGAAGTGTGCATTGGGAGCAGTGTGCATTGGGGAGAAGTGTGCATTGGGAGAAGTGTGCATTGGGCGGAGTGTGCATTTGGAGGGAGTGTGCATTGGGCGGAGTGTGCATTGGGAGGAATGTACATTGGGAGGGAGTGTGCATTGGAGGAGTGTACATTGGGAGGGGTGTGCATTGAGGGAGTGTGCATTGTGAGGGAGTGTGCATTGGGAGGAGTGTACATTGGGAGGAGTGACATTGGGAGGAGTGTGCATTGGGAGGGAGTGTGCATTGGGAGGGAGTGTGCATGGGAGGAGTGTACATTGGAGGGAGTGTGCATTGGGAGGGAGTGTGCATTGGGAGGAGTGTGCATTGGGGAGGAGTGTGCATTGGGAGGAGTGTGCTGGGGGAGGAGTGTGCATTGTGAGGGGTGTGCATTGGGGAGGGAGTGTGCATTGGGAGGGTGTGCTTGGGAGGGAGTGTGCATTGGGAGAGTGTGCTTGGGGAGAAGTGTACATTGGGAGGAGTGTGCATTGGGAGAAGTGAGCATTGGGAGGGAGTGTGCATTGGGAGGGAGTGTGAATTGGAAGGAGTGTGCATTGGGAGAGAGTGTGCATTGGGAGGGAGTGTGCATTGGGGAGAAGTGTGCATTGGGAGGAGTGTGCATTGGGGAGAAGTGTGCGTTGGGACAAAATGTGCCTCCAGAAGGCATTTGACAAGGTGCCATACCAAAGACTACTACATAAGATAAAGGTCCATAGTGTTACGAGTAACGTATTATCATGAATAGAGGATTGGTTACTGAACAGAAAGCAAAGGGTGGGGTGTTTATCAGTGACTAGTGGTATACCTCAGCAATCAGTGACCTCAATTGTTTATGAATTACGTAGATGACTTGGAGTTGGGATCAAGTGTAGTGTGTCAAAATTTGCACATGACACTAAGATGGGTGGAACAGCAGTGTGCAGAGGATGCTGGAAGTCTGCAAAGGGATATACATAATCTAACTGAGTGGGCGAGGGTCTGGCAGATGGAGTACAATGTTGGTAAATGTGAGGTCATCCCTTTTGGTAGAATAACAGCAAAATGGACCATTATTTAAATGGTAAAATATTGCAGCATGCTGATGTGCAGAGGGACCTGGGCATCCTTGTGCAGGAATCTCAGAGTTGGTTTGCAGGTGCAGCAGGTAGTTAAGAAGCAAATGGAATTTTGTCCTTCATTGCGAGAGAGATGGAGTTTAAAAACAGCGAGGTTATGTTACAGCTGTATAAGGTGCTGGTGAGGCCACACCTGGAGTACTGTGTACAATTTTGGTCTCCTTACCTGAGAAAGGATATACTTGCACTGGAGGGAGTGCAGGGGAGATTCACTAGGCTGATTCCGGAGTTGAGAGGGTTGGCTTATGAGGAGAGACTGAGTAGACTGGGGCTATACTCATTGGAATTCAGAAGAATGAGGGGAGATCTTATAGAAACATATAAGAATATGAAGGGACTAGATAAGATAGAAGCAGGAAAGTTGTTTCCACTGGTGGGTGAAACTCGAACTAGGGGGCATAACCTCAAAATAAGGGGAAGCAGATTTAGGACTAAGTTGAGGAAGAACTTCTTCACAAAACGGTTGTGAATCTGTGGAATTCCCTGTCCAGTGAAGCAGTTGAGGCTACCTCATTGAATGTTTTTAAGGCAAAGATAGATAAATTTTTGAATAGTCTAGAATTAAGCGTTATGGTGAGTGAGTTAGAAGTGGAGCTGAGTCTGTAAGAGAATATTTGTAGTAGCAACAGTATCATGAATGTAAGAGAATATTTGTAGTAGTAGCAGTACAATGCGAAATATAGTCTTACCAACATGCGATGGGCAAGATGTTGAAATATAATGAGCCCAGTATGTTAATTAATGTAATTGAATGTATGGTGGCTAATGTGATAGAATCAGGAATGGTAAGCATTTATTAAACATTGAGTGTAAGCAGCTGTAGGCAGTTAAACCTTGAGAAACAATGGTCACACTATGGCCCAGAAAACAGGGATGGGGTACATATATTCTCTTTGTCACTTAGTTTAAAGTCTAGCTAAGCCACCATTGTGTATAAACAACGTTAATGGGGTGAAGGCAACAGTCAGAACTGTTGTATAAACAAACTGGTTTTACAGAGTCGTAAATGCATCGATTAGTGACCAATCCACGACAAGATAAATTATTAGCAGAACCAGCACTAATGGTGGTTAAAGATAAGCTAACTTTGAGAATGAGATAAGAATCTCAAGGCATGTATCTGCAAATTGTATAAGACAAGCTGTAAGTGAGCATTTCACTGGAGTGTTCCGGACATCCCGGCTTTGTTCTCGTGTGCTGGAGAATAAAGTCTTACTACCTGGAAAACCAAGACTCAGACTCTCATTTAATAAGCTAAAAGTATATTGTCGTCCTGGGGAACCACGACAAGTCCACAAAAAGATCAGTCATGATTTTATTGAATGGCAGAGCAGGTTCGAGAGGCCAGATGGTTCTCTGCTCTACCTAGAATCAAACACCTGACAGCCCTCATTCTGTCTGCAATTTGCCTTCTCTTTCTCTTTGCCAGTTTGACATGGCAGTTTGTTCAGGTATTGCTCTGACTTGGATTCTATTCTTCAAACACACCTTATGGTCTTCATCCTTCGATCTTCAAACAGTGAGGATATAGAACATAGAACAATACAGCACAAATAGGCCCTTCGGCCCACGAGTTGCACCGATCACATCTACCAATCCACAGACTTATCTATAACCCCCTATCCTATTCTTTTCCATATACTCATCCAGAAGTCTTTTAAAAGACCCCAGCGAGTTAGCCTCTACCACCTCCGACGGCAGCCGATTCTATTCACTCACTACCCTCTGAGTGAAAAACTTTCCCCTAACATCCCCTCTGTGTTTGCTTCCCTGCACCTTAAATCTGTGTTCTCTCGTAGTGACCATTTCAGCTCGGGGAAATAGTCTCTGAGAGTCCACCTTATCTATTCCTCTCAACATTTTATAAACCTAAATGTGGTATTGATTTCCCTTCTTTGCTTGTCAGCCTCTGTGCACTGCTGCTCCTGCTCTGGGATTGTTTAAACTCTTTACATTCAGTTTCCAAACCAGTTTGACAGAAATGTTGCAGCACAGAGCCTGAGGCAAGTTGTGGCGACACACCCGTCTACTGTCAGTGATATTCAATCAGCTCTCTGTGTGCTGAAGAAATGTGACCCAAGTGGGATTTCCAGCTCTCTTCATTGTTCCTCGACTACTTTTGTGACTTTTTTATTCTGTTCTTAAAGTTACAAAGCCAATATTCAGAGTGGAGTCAGTGGGCCTGAATCCATCTCCCTGCTCACTCCAAAAAACAAGTTCCAATTCTAATTTAATCCAATTCATTTTCCCCAGGGAGACTAAGAAGATCCAGGGTGATAGGATGAGGCATTGGACCCAATTCTTGATCCCACACCTGATCTGAGTCAAAAATCTGAGAATATTTTTCTCCTTTGCAGCTTGTTCCTCACAAGGTTCAAACTGAATTCCAAAATTAATTCAAAGAACAAAGAACAAATTCAAATCCAAAACTAATTCAATTCCAAAATACTAATTCGCTTTTTAAAAACATTTGGGGATTCAGTTTTAAATATGGCAGACATTTTGAAAACTTCCCTTTGAGTTATTTTTTGTTTGAACTTTCATCTTCATTGTCTGATTGGTGAGGTTTGAGAACACTTCCTCCTGACTCTGTCTCAGATGGAGTTGTTTTTATCAGTACTGGTTAATTATTGACTTGGAGACACTGGAATATTAATGTCAATCACATCCTTACCATCCAGAGAACCCAGTTCACTATTTATTACTCTAACACTCATCCCAATGCATGGCTCTCCACCATCTCAGGTGGTCACAGAACTGAAATCAGGTCTGTTCACTTTGACTCTGAACTAAAATTGAATATATTTAATACAGGCTGAATATTGCACAATGAATTATACACTATTCTTAATTTTTCATGCATTAATTGAACTATCTTTCTAGGTTCAAGTGGGGAGGAGTTTGTTCAGGAGGATTTCCTGACACAATATTTGGATAAGCCTACAAGAGGAGAGGCTGTACTGTCACACCACCATTTAAAAAAGGAAGTAGACAAAAGATGGGCAACTACAGGCCTGTTAGCTTAACATCCATAGTTGGGAAAATGCTGAAATCCATCTTTAAAGAAGAAATATCAGGACACCTAGAAAAGAACGGTTCAATCAAGCAGGCGCAGCATGGATTCATGAAGGGAAAGTTGTGTTTGACGAATTTACTGGATTTTTATGAAGATGTGACCAATGCGGTTGACAGAAGGGAACTGGTGGATGTGGTGTTTTTAGATTTCCAGATGGCGTTCGATGAGATGCCTCACAAAATGAAGGTTAGGGTGCACGAAGTTGGGGGTAAAGTGTTAGCATGGATTGAGGATTGGCTATCCAACAGGAAATAGAGAGTTGGAATAAATGGGTGATTTTGTGGTTGGCAGTTGGTGACTAGTGGTGTACTGCAGGGATCAGTGCTGGGGCCTCAACCGTTTACCATTTACATAGACCACGACAGCTCAGTGACTATCGCTGTGCTGTGCAGATACATGGATTTGGGCCTGTGTCTGTGGGAGTTTGCACATTCTCCCTGTGCTTGCATGGGTTTTCTCCGGGTGCTCCAGTTTCCTCCCACATCCCAAAGATGTGCTCTTAGGCTAATTGGCAAAACAAATTCTCCCTAAATTGTCTCAAATTTGGTTTTTAATCCATAGATCTATAAGCATGGACAGGGATCGCGGGTAGTGGTGGGAACATTGGGGTGGCGGCATGGGCTCGTTGGGCTGAAGGGCCTGTTTCCCGTGCTGTTTTGTTCTTCTTCTACTTCTAGACGATCTGGAGGAGGGGGCTGAGTGTAGAGTAACAAAGTTTGCTGATGACACGAAGATGAGTGGAAAAGCAAATTGTGTGGAGGACGCGGAAAGTCTGCAGAGAGATTTGGATAGTGAGTGGGCAAGGACTTTATCCTTATCCTTGTCCAAGGCACAACTACAACTTGCGTTTATATAGCGCCTTTAACATAATCAGGTGTTTCTAATGTTCCTTGAGAATCATGGTGGCTAGCACTGCTGCTTCATGGTACCAAAGATCCGAGTTCGATTTGCGGCTTGGGTCATTGTCTGCATGTTCTCCCTGTGTCTGCGTGGGTTTCCTCTGGGTGCTCCCCCACAGTCTGAAAGATGTGCTGGTTAGGGTGCATTGGCCATCTTGAATTCTTTGTTTATAATGAAGGGGCTAGATAGGATAGAGATAGAGAGATTCTTTCCATTTAGAAAGGAAACCAGAACTAGAGGGCACAGCCTCAAAATAAGGGAGGGTCAGTTTAGAACACAGTTGAGGAGGGACTTCTTCTCTTAGAGGGTAGTGAATCTCTGGAATTCTCTGCCCATTGAAGTGGTGGAGGCTACCTCGCTGAATATATTTAAGTCATGGCTAGATAGGTTTCTGATAGACAAGAGAATGAAGGGTTATGGGGTGAAAACGGAAAAGTGGAACTGATCCACTTCAGATCAGCCATGATCTTGTTGAATGGCGGGACAGGCTCGAAAGGCTGGATGGCCTATACCTGCTCCTATTTCTTATGTTCTTACATTATTTTCTTCTGTTCTTATTTGGTATTGGGAAATGAACCTGGACAGGCGTCAGATCTCCTAATGGGAGAGCATTTTGGAGATAGTGATCATTCTATCTCCTTTACAATAGCATTGGAGAGAGATAGGATCAGACAAGTTAGAAAAGTGTTTAATTGGAGTAAGGGGAATTATTAGGCTATCAGGCAGGAAATTGGAGGCTTAAATTGGAAAGAGGTTTTCTCAGGGAAATGTGTGGAAGAAATGTGACAAATTTTCAGGGAACATTTGGATGGAGTTCTGCATAGCAACAATCCAATGAGACAGGAAAGTTAAAAAGGGTGCAGAGGAGACTGCAGAGGAGATTTACAAGGATGTTGCCTGGATTGGGGAGTATGCCTTACGAGGATAGGTTGAAGGAGCTCGGCCGTTTCTCCTTGGAGAGATGAAGGATGAGGGGTGACCTGATAAAGGAGTATAAGATGTTGAGAGGAATTGATCAAGTGGACAGTCAGAGGCTTTTTCCCAAGGCTGAAATGGTTGCCACAAGAGGACACAGGATTTAAGGTGCTTGGGATTAGGTACAGAGGAGATGTCAGGGGCAAGTTTTTCACTCAGCGGATGGTGGGTCAGTGGAATCGGTTGCTGCCGATGGTGGTGGAGGCAAATTCGTTAGGGTCTTTTAAGAGAGTTCTGGATGAATACATGGGGCTTAATAGGATTGAGTGTTATAGGTAAGCCTAGTAGGTAGAGATAAGATTGGGACAACTTGTGGACTGAAGGGCCTGTTTGTGCTGTAGCTTTTCTACAATTCTACCTGATAGAGGTGCATAAGATGTTGAGAGGTACTTATTGAGTGGACAGTCAGAGGATATTTCCCAGGGCTGAAATGGTCATTACGAGAGGACACAGGTTTAAGGTGCTGGGGAGTAGGTACAGAGGAGATGTCAGGGGTAAGTTTTTCACTCAGAGAGTGGTGGGTGCATGGAATGGGCTGCACTCGGTAATGGAAGCAGATTCCATAGGGTCTTTTAAGAGACTTTTAGATAAGTACATGGAACTTAGTAAGATAGATGGTTATAGGTAGCCTACTAATCTCTAAGGTAGGGACATGTTCGGCACAATTTTGTGGGCCTAAGCACCTGTATTGTGCTATGGTTTTTCTTTGTTTCTATCAACATCAAATTGTAAAAGCAAAATAAAGTTACATTTTGAAGAAGAGAGTGCCTGACTCTCAGTCAATGTTGTGTGTAATCAGCATACACATCACTTTACCTACCCTTGCTTTGCATGCAAAACAAAAATTATACAAACAGAAATCAGTGAAATGTGGTAGTCCTGGACACGGACAACGGTCAACAAAATGTCTCATAGATCACACTCAGTGCACATGGCCTCCAAGACACAGGTTGTCCACTGCTGATATAGATAACTGCAGCAGACAGAGGTGTCGGAACTGATATTACAGCATACAGAATGTAGAGCCTGTTTGATTAATTACCTGAGGCAGTATCGCAACACTGCGTTTCTTTTTCCCAGCAAGGACTTTCGGGAATACAAACTTGTAATCCTTCAGTTCTTCAAGTAGTTTTTTCTGGAGAAATTGATAACCTGTGTGAAATATAATGGGAATATTATTGGCATTACAATGAGGATTAGTTGATAGACTGTGCTGTGTAAATACAATCTGCCACACAGGGAGATGCTGATGGTGGTAATATTCCTGCACTAATAATCCTGAGATCCAGACTAACGTGGGACATGCAGGCACTCACCAAGGTTCCTTAGGCAGCACCTTCCAAACCTACAACCACTTCCATCCAGAAGGGCAACAGCAGCAGATATATGGGAACACCACCACCTGCAAGTTCCCTCCAAGCCACTCACTATCCCTAATTGCCCTTGGAAATATATCACCATTCCTTCACAATCGCTGATTCAAAATCCTGGAATTCCTTCCCTAACAGCACTGTGGGTGTACCTACACTTCAGGAACTCAGTGGTTTTTTTCATGTTCTTAACTCAGTGGTTAAGAAGGTGACTCACCACCCCCTTCTCAAGAGCAACTGGGGAGAATAAATCTAACCAGCAACAGGCAAATCCCGTACATCAATATAAAAATCTCACCATAACAGCCTGTGGAATTTCAAAATTATCCCAAGATCTGTAATTAAAAGCTAACATCAGCTGGGTGACCATGAAAGAATTGTTAGAAAAACTTATCTGGTTCACTCATGTTATTCATGGAAGGAAACCTGCTGCCTTTACCCAGCCTGGCCTATATGTGTTTGTCTCTACCTTGGGCACAGGTGAGGTCCCAGAGGACTGGAGAATAGCTGATGTTGTACCGTTGTTTAAAAAGGGTAGTAGGGATAACCCTGGAAATTATAGGCCGGTGAGTTTGACGTCAGTGGTAGGGGAAGCTGTTGGAGGGGATTCTTAGAGATAGGATGTATAGGCACTTAGAGCGTTGCGATCTGATTAGGGATACGCAGCATGGATTTGTAAGGGGAGGTCGTGCCTTACAAATCTGGTAGGATTTTTTGAGGAGGTGACAAAAATGGTGGATGAAGGGTGAGCTGTTGATGTCGTCTATATGGATTTTAGTAAGGCGTTTGACAAAGTCGCTCATGGGAGGTTAGTTGAGAAGGTCAAGGTGTTGCATTTCAGGAGAAAGAATGTAGGGGGGTAGGTATATGATAAAGGGTAGACCTATTAGAACATAGAACATTACAGCGCAGTACAGGCCCTTCGGCCCTCGATGTTGCGCCGGCCAGTGGACCCTTTAACCTAAACTATTCCAGTATCATCCACATGCCTATCCACCGACCATTTGAATGCCCCCAAAGTAGGCGAGTCCACAACTGCTGCAGGCAGGGCATTCCATGCTCTCACCACCCTCGTGTAAAGAACCTGCCTCTGACATCCGTCCTATAACTACCACCTCTTAATTTAAAGTTATGTCCCCTCATGATGGTCATCACCATCCGAGAAAAGCCTCTCCCACTATCCACCCTATCCAGGTCTTTGATCATCTTATAACGCCTCAATTAGGGTCACCGCGTAACCTTCTTCTCTCTAATGAAAATTCTCAGATCCTCAGGGCCTTCCTCATAAGGTCTTCCTACCATATACCAGGCAACATCCTGTAATTAGAGTATAGAATTAAGAGGGAACCTGGGATGCAGGTGAACAATCTCTGAAATTGGCAGAGCGACGTGAAGAAGGTTGTGATTGTAGTCAATATATGCTAGCCTTTATAGAAGGGTATAGCGTACAAGCTGGCCTTTTAATGTTGCGTTGTATAAACGTTGGTTAGAATCATTTGGATACTGCGTCCTTTTTATCCTACAGCTGCTTTGGTCCACCTTTTTGTCTGACAAGGGGCATACACCTGGATGGGTATTTAGAGGCTGCTCGTGGGATTTTTTTCGGAGAGAGTATCCTACTGCTTCATGTCGTTAGTGTACGCTTGACCTGGACCATTTGCACGGGCAACAACGACGCTTCAGTGACTATCGCTGTGCTGTTCAGATACATGGTGTGGGCCTGTGTCTGTGGGAGTTTGCACATTCTCCCTGTGCTTGCGTGGGTTTTCTCCGGGTGCTCCAGTTTCCTCCCACACCCAAAGATGTGCTCTTAGGCTAATTGGCAAAACAAATTCTCCCTAAATTGTTTCAAATTTGGTTTTTAATCCACAGATCTATAAACATGGACAGGGATCGTGGGTAGAGTGGGAACATTGGCGTGGCGGCGCGGGCTCGTTGGGCCGAATGGCCTGTTTCCCGTGCTGTTTTGTTCCTTGTTCTTTGTAACTCCAGAGCCACAGCAATGTCTCTGACTCTGAAATGCCCTCAGAAATAGGTCAATTCAAGGGCAATTAGGGATGGCAACAAATCCCCACCTCGTCACTGACACCCACATCCCATCAAAAAAATCGCTCAACTGCATCAACCCTGGCATCTCGTGGCACCAGTCTGTCCCAGAACTGGAATCTCTTGGTACAAAAGGACAAAACTCAATCGGTGCAACTTGTGGGCCAAAGGGCTTGTTTGTGCCGTAGTTTTTCAATGTTCTAAAATGCTGTCTTAGTCCAAGATGATTCCAGGAAGGTGAAGAGACAGTTAATCATGGAGATAAGAGAGACTATGCAAGACAGTCAGAAGCCAATAAGATCTCTGTAAAGGATGGATAAGGGGTAGAAAGAGGGGTAGACACAGAGAGAGAGAAAGATAAAGAGGAACTGGGAGAGAGAGAAGGGGAGAGAGCTAATCCCAGAAAATCCAAACCTAAACTTCATAACTTTATACTAACATGGGATACATGTGTCACATTTAACCAACTCACTTCAGCTTCTTTATTCATTTTGAATATTGTCCTGTCAGGTCCGGATAGCATCTTGGATGTAAAGTTATCCTTTTCAATGGCGAAGGAAGAATTTTGGAATTGCTTTAGATGAATGTGGAATTACTATGCTTCCTTACTATACTACTAACCTATGACTGTACGACCAAATTCCCCCCCAATTCGATTCAAGTTTGCTGATAACACCACCATAGTGGGCCGGATCTCAAACAATGATGAAAGAGAGAGGGCAGGAATGAGATAGAGAATGTGGAGAATTGGTGCAGAAACAATAATCTCTCCCTCAATGTCAACAAAATGCAGGAATTTTTGACATCGAATTCAGGAAGCATAAAGGAGAACATGCTCCTGTCAACATCAATGGGGACTAAGTAGAAAGGGTCAAGAGTTTCAAGTTTTTAGGTGTCCAAATCACCAATAATCTGTCCTGGTTCCCCCATACCAACACTATAGTTAAGAAAGCCCACCAACACCTCTACTTTCTCAGAAGACTTAGGAAACTTTGCATGTCCACTATGACTCTTACCAACTTTTAGATGCACCATAGAAAGCATTCTTTCTGATTTTATCACAAAGTGGTATGGCTCCTGCTCAGCCCAAGACTGCAAGGAACTACAAAAGGTTGTGAATGTAGCCCAATCCATTCACTCTGCCTACACTTCCTGCTGCCTCAGCAAATTATGTGACCGCATAATTAAGGACCGCATGCAACTCGGACATTTTCTCTTTCACCTCCTTCCTTTGAGAAAAAGGATACAAAAGTCTGTGGTCACATGTCAACCAACGCAAGAACAGCTTCTTCCTTGCTATGGTCAGATTTTGAATGGATCTACCTTGCATTAAGTTGATCTGTCTCTACACTCTAGCTATGACTGTAACACTAGATTCTGCACTCTCACAATGTGAAATGAGGAAATGATACCTGCTTCTCGAGAATGAGAGGAATCCAGTGGATCAAATATCCGGGGTGGAGAGTTGAGGGGATGGTGATCATCAGCTTTGGGTTAACTACAGCAGAGGACAGAGAGCGATTCAGATTCAGAATATTTGGGGAAAGTCAGTGGCTGGAACTTTCCCTGTATATGCAGACTCTTGTCAGACCCCAGTTGGAGTATTGTGCTCAGTTCTGGTAGCCTCATTATAGGAAGGATGTAGAGGCTATTGAGAGAGTTCAGAGGAGATTTACAAGGATGCTGCCTGGATTGGGAGGCAGGCCTTATGAAGATAGGTTGAGGGAGCTGGGACTCTTCTCACTGGAGAGACGTAGGTTGAGAGGCGACCTGATAGAGGTTTATAAAATGTTGAGAGGAATAAATAGGGTGGATTCTCAGAGACTATTTTCCCGAGCTGAAATGGTCACTACGAGAGGACACAGATTTAAGGTGAAGGGAAGCAAATACAAAGGAGATGACGGGGTAGGCTTTTCACTCAGAGGGTGGTGAGTGAATGGAACCGACTGCTGTTGGAGGTTGTTGAGGCAAACTCACTGGGGTTTTTTAGAAGACTTCTGGATGAGTATATGGAAAAGAATAGGATAGGGGGTTATAGATAGGTCTGTGAATTGGTAGATGTGATTGGCACAACTCGTGGGCCGAAGGGCCTGTTTGTGCTGTATTGTTCTATGTTCTATGCAGAGTGCGATGATGTGTGAGAAAAGTGGCCTTCAGCTCACTGGTGACAGCTTTTCACACTTTACTTTTCACCATTTAGAGAAAAACTTCCCACTGTCGCCGTGGTGATTAGCCACCCTGGAATCACTCAGTGTGTTAATATTGGGGTCACTCCATTTAAAGGGACCCCAGCTCTCACCAGCCACTTCCTCCTGCACCAGGAATACTCATGGATGCTAAAGAAGTCAGTGCCCAGATTCTTCGAGCAGTCCCACACCAGACTGCAGGCCTAACGTGACGCCCTGTTCCCTCGCACAGGGAGACCAGCTGACAGGAACAGGAAGCCAGCCTGGGAAGCAATGCCAGAAATGGTTAGTACCAAATCCCAGCAGGGAGAACAGGCATCTGTGCCACAAAAGGATGAAAGAGGCCCTTTGTTATGCCAGGGTAAGTAACTCCTCCCGGCACACTCAACACTGTAGGGGTTATCGACAGTGTTACCAAGCAGCACCTACTCAGCAATAACCTGCTCAGTTTGGGTTTCTCAGGGTTACTCAACTCCTGACCTCATTACAGCCTAGGTTTAAACAGTCCCACGTGGGAGATTTATTAAGGAGTTAATGCAAATGGGAAACAGGGTGATCTGATAAGGTGGATCCATAATTGGCTTAGTGGTAGGATGTTGGCATTGGACTGGGGTAAACACAGTAAGAAGTCTTTAACCTGATATTGTGAGATTTCTTAGTGGCAGGAGATAGAGGGTGACAGATGTCTGCTTTAGTGACTGGAAGCCACTGATTACTCTTGTACCACAGGGGATCCATGCTGGGCCTCCCATTGTTTGTCACTGATGTCGGCCGGGTGGTTAACGATGAGGTTGAGTATCTTTGTTAACAGGAAGATATAGACGAGATGGTCAAATGGGCGGCAGATGGAATTTAAGCCTGAACAATATGAGGTGATGCACATTGGAAGGTGTAATTTGACAAGGAAGTATACTATGGAAGATCTGACACTGGGAAGTTCCGAAGAACAAGGGACCTTAGCTTGTTTGTCCATAGATCTCTGAAGGCGAAAAGGCAGGTGAGTAGGGTGGTGAAAAAGGCATATGATTACAAGAGCAGAGATGTCATGTTGGAGCTGTATAGAACTTTGGTGAGGCCGCAGTTCTATGCGGTTCTGGTTGCCACATTATAGAAAGGAAATAATTGTACTGGAGGGAGTGCAGAGGAGATTCACCAGGATGCTGCCTGGGATGGAACACTTAAGTTATAAAGACAGGTTGAATAGTCTTCGAAGGAATGGAGAAGACTGAAAGGTGACCTGATTGAGATGTTCAAGATTTTTTGGAGCATTAACAATGCAGGTGATACTCTTAAAACTTAAAAGTGAGGATGGGAGGTTTAGGCAGGGAATGTGAGGGTGATGAGAGTCTGGAATGCGCTGTCTGGGAGGGTGATGTAGGTGGGATGCCTCACATCTTTCAAAAATACCTGGATTTTTTACCTAATTAATCGCTGAAAAATTACCTAAATACCTGCACTTGGCATGCCATAACACTCAAGGCTCTGGGCCAAGTCTGGCAAGTAGGATTTAATGGGCAGGTCAGGGCCTTTCACGTGTCAGTGCAGACTTGATGGACTGAGGAGCCTCTTCTGCACTGTAGGATTCTGTGATGAACAAGAGAGCTGAAATCCAGAGGTGATTTTGGGAGGGCAAGTCCATCATATGAGGAGAGACTAAGTCGGTCAGGATTATATCCACAGGAGTTTAGAAGACCGAGAGGGGATCTCATAGAAACAGGGTTAGACAGTATAGATTCAGAAAGAATGTTTCCGTTGGAGGAGTCCAGAACAAGGGTCAGAGTTTGAGGACAAGGGGTAAACCTTTTAGAACTGAGGTGAGGAGAAATTTCTTCACCCTCTGGGTGGTAAATGTGTGAAATTCACTCTCACAGAAAGTAGCTGAGGCCAAAAGGTCAGACTTCGAGAAAAAATTTGATACAGCTCTTGGGGCCAAAGACATCAAGGAATATGGAAAGGAAGGAGGAGGAGGGGAGAAATCAGGATATTAAATTCGATCACCAGCCATGATAAAATTAATGGCAAAGCAGATATAAAGCGTTGAATGGTCTCCTCATGCTTCTAGTATCCATGTTTCTGAATCAAAGAGAAAGTAAAGGTAGGAACAGAAATTGGAAATCAGAGGAAATGAGGGCTAACACCAAATGGGGCCAGAGTATAAAAACTGTGTAAAAGAATGTAAAGGCACTGTATCCGAGTGCACAGAGTATTCACTGTCAGGTAGATATAATGATATAGAGATGACGGCGTTGGACTGGGGTAAACACAGTAAGAAGTCTGACAACAGCAGTTTTAAATCCAACCGATTTATTTGATAGTAAACTAGCAAGCTTTTGGCTTATGGTCTTCGTCAGGTGAATGAGGTGTTCTGGTCTCCAATAGCACACATATCAGCACAGACAGTTTACAGATTACTGATTAGAATGCAAATCCTTACACCTAACCTGCTATTCAAGTCTTAAAGTGGCTAACAATGTGAGTGGAAGGAGCACTGAGCACAGGTTAGAGAGATGTGTATTGTCTCCAGACAGCACAGTAAGTGAGGTTTTTTGCTAACTCAGGCAAGTCATGGGGGTTACAGATAGTGTGACATGAAGCCAAGATCCCTGTTAAGACCGTCCTCATGTGTGCGGAACTTGGCTATCAGTCTCTGCTCAGCAGCTCTGCGTTGTCGTGTGTCATGAGAAAAGTGAGAAAGAAATTGCCATTGTGAGCTGCTTAGGACAGCTGCTAGGGTCAGAAAAGGAGTTAAATACAGTTTGTAAGGAACTGGAGAAATTGAAGCAGGCACAGGAGGAAAAGGAGGATGAGATTAAGAAACTAAAGGAACAGAAACAGGATGGGATATAACAAATAAGAGCCGAAAAGGAGGAGGAGATTAATGAACTAAAGGAACAATAGCAGGATAGAGCAAATAATAGCCAAAAAGGACAGGGAGGTAGATGAATTAAAGAAAACTAACCAGGCAAATTTATTACATGTGGGCAATTTTCAAACCCAGTTTGAGAGAGCCTACCAATGCACCCAGCGCACTGTCATGACGAAAGGTGAGGCTGAGCAGGCAATAACACAATTGGAAGCTAAGTGCGTTGATCTGCAGGCGGCAATAAAAGCGTTACATCAAGGCAGTGAAGAACAGAGACAGGCAACCGCAGACCAGCAAGAAATTTAACAGCTGGAATCCCTGTTACTAGTTAAAATTTATTTGTACCTTTGGGAAAGTAGAGGAAGAGGAAATAGAGAATGCAGATTGGGGAGAGTTAAAGGAGAATGCTAGACTTTATGCAAACCGAGGATTGGAGACCACCATCATCTTTCCCGGGGAAGTCATACCCACTGCACCCTCAGATTCACCTCTAGTACCAATGATCCAGTGACAACTGAACATCAGGTAGGAAAGTCTCAGGCCTCAGCTGTTAGATAAATGATCCCGTTTACAATGGCATAATTGGCCAATATCACAAATAAAATCACAATCTTTGAGCCATCGGCTAATCCACACAGGTTTCTTTGAGGATGTTGGCAGCAGGAGGTAATGCATGGGCTAGATGAAAAGGAAGAAGTGAAACTGATGGTCATGTGCTTAAGCAAATCTGTACGGTCTGCCCTCGCAGCCCTTCAAACACTGGGAAAGGAACCTTAAGTAAAATTAAGGAAGCGATATTGACCACGGTAGGGCTTAATAAAGGGGAACCTGTAGCTGGATTAAATAAGTGTAGACAGAGGAAAGAGGAACATCCAAATGCTTTTGTTGGTTGTTTATAGATCCACTTCATTGGAGTATATGGGGAATTAGATCAGGCTAGATTCAATGAGCCTGATTCATTCAAACAGGCGAAGACATTAGTCTCGCACATCACAGAGGAAGGCAAAAGAGTCTGCGCTAATTTTGACCCTGCAGAGACCACCCACAATGAAGCATGGGTTTCCCAATGGTTAGCTCAAGACTTGGAACAGGAAATTCTGATCACCAATACTGGAGAGGTACAGCTCCATTGGGGACAGATAGAGGGCCATGTTTTAATTGTGGGCAGCCAGGACATTTCACCTAAGATTGCAGGTGACTCCAACCACCATATATACGGTCCCTGAGACTACCAGGACCAGTTAGGCCAGCTCTTGGGTACGAGAGAGAACATTGCTCACTACTGATGGATGTTCCCGGTCACCCCATGCATACCATAAACATGAGCTCATCATTGTATCCAATTGCCTCTGCCTATGGAACCTTAGATTGATGGTGCCTAGCTTCTCCAACCTGGTTGTGTAGCACCAAGTGGGGTAGCACAGGGAGACCCCTAGTTAATGGCAAACTTAGAGGCCACTTCATAGAATTTCTTTGGGACACAGGAGGCTCCAGAATTACCATGAATGTTTCAAAATTAAAAATAATCCCTTGGTCAACTACGGGCACAATTACACTCATGGCACATATAGGAGGGACGCATCACAGCCCCTATACAGGTCCATCTGGGTAACATGTGTGACCATCCGGTGGTGTTAGTTCCCCCAAACACTGACCACATCCTTCAGTCTGATTACATGAATAAATGTCATTTTTCATTTCATCCAGCTAATCGATGGATTTGGCAGATGGCTACGATTAGCAGAGGGATCTAGGTGTATATGTGCATAGATCCCTGAAAGTTGGCAATCAAGTCGATAAGGTTGTTAAGAAGGCATACGGAGTCTTAGCTTTTATTGGTAGGGGGATTGTTTTCGGAGCCGCAACATCATGTTGCAACAGTACAAAACTCTGGTGCAGCCGCACTTGGAGTATTGTGTACAGTTCTGGTCGCCACATTATAAGAAAGATGTGGAGACATTGGAGAGGGTGCAGAGGAGGTTTACCAGAATGTTGCCTGGTATGGAGGGAAGGTCTTATGAGGAGAGGCTGAGGGAGTTGAAGTTGTTTTCATTAGAAAGAAAGCGGATAAGAGGAGACCTTATTGAAACGTATAAGATGATTAAAGGTTTAGATAGGGTAGACAGTGATAACCTTTTTCCTCGGATGGAGAAAGCTAGCACGAGGGGACATAGCATTAAATTAAGGGGTGGTAGTTATAGGACGGATGTCAGAGGTCGGTTCTTTACCCAGACGGTGGTAAGGGTATGGAATGCCCTGCCTGCTGCAGTTGTAGATGTGCCAAGTTTGGGGGCGTTTAAGAGGTCAGTGGATAGGTTTATGGATGAAAAGGGAATGGTTTAGGTTAGAGGGTCATTGCTTTTTCTTAATTGGTCGGCGCAACATCGAGGGCCAAAGGGCCTGTTCTGTGCTGTAATGTTCTATGTCCTATCAATCATTCCAATCAGGGCCAGTCATAGACAGCAGTGGGAAGTTGTGTGTGGAGCCTGAAGAGATTGGTGAGGCACTGAATAAATATTTCTCTTCGGTATTCACGCAGAGTGCTGGAAATGTAGCTGTGGAGAGCACTGAGGTACAGGGTTGCAAATTGGGGAGTATTGTAGTAGATAGGGAGGATGTGTTAGAAATTCTCGAGGTTTGAAGTTGGATAAGTCCCCTGGGCCGGACGGGATTTACCCTAGGATTCTCTGGGAGGCAAGAGAGGAGATTGCAGAGCCTCTGGCTCTGATCTTCAGGTCCTCGTTGGTTACGGGTGTGGTTCCGGAGGACTGGAGGATAGCGAATGTGGTCCCATTGTTTAAGAAGGGGAAGAGAGACCTTCCTGGGAATTATAGGCCAGTGAGTCTTACTTCTGTGGTGGGCAAGGTATTGGAGAGAATTATTAGGGATAGGATTTATAGTTATTTAGAGAGAAATGAATTGATTGGGGATAGTCAGCATGGTTTCGTGAAGGGTAGGTCATGCCTTACTAACCTCATTGAGTTTTTTGAGAAAGTGACCAGAGAGGTGGATGGGGGTAAGGCGGTTGATGTAGTATATATGGACTTTAGTAAGGCTTTTGATAAGGTGGCCCATGGAAGACTTCTACAGAAAATGCAGATGTGTGGAATAGAGGGTGATTTAGCTAATTGGATTAGAAATTGGCTGGCAGATAGAAGACAGAGGGTGGTGGTTGATGGGAGATATTCATCGTGGAGTTCGGTGACAAGTGGTGTGCCTCAGGGGTCTGTTTTGGGGCCCCTGCTGTTTGTAATTTTTATAAATGATCTGGATGAGGGTATTGAGGGATGGATCAGTAAATTTGCAGATGACACTAAAGTTGGTGGAGTGGTAGATAGTGAAGAGGGGTGTTATAGTTTACAGAGTGACTTGGACAAGTTGCAGAGCTGGGCCGAGAGGTGGCAAATGGAGTTTAATGTGGAAAAGTGTGAGGTAATGCACTTTGGCAGGAACAATAAATGTGTAGAGTATAGGGCTAATGGTAGGGCTCTTAATAGTGTTGAGGAACAGAAGGATCTTGGTGTATGTGTCAATAGATCCCTGAAAGTAGGCAGTCAAGTGGATAAAGTTGTTAAGAAGGCATATGGAGTCTTAGCTTTTATTGGTAGGGGGATTGAATTTAGGAGCCGCAGCATCATGTTGCAGCTGTACAAAACTCTAGTGCGGCCGCACTTGGAGTATTGTGTGCAGTTCTGGTCGCCACATTATAAGAAAGATGTGGAGGCATTGGAGAGGGTACAGAGGAGGTTTACTAGGATGTTGCCTGGTATGGAGGGCAGGTCCTATGAAGAGAGGTTGAAGGATTTGAGGTTGTTTTCGTTAGAAAGGAGGCGGCTAAGAGGGGATCTTATTGAAGCATATAAGATGATTAGAGGTTTAGATAGGGTGGACAGTGATAGCCTTTTTCCTAGGATGGAGAAAGCTAGCACGAGGGGACACAGCTTTAAATTAAGGGGTATGAGTTATAGGACGGATATCAGAGGTAGGTTCTTTACTCAAAGAGTGATTAGGGAGTGGAATGCCCTGCCTGCAGCTGTTGTAGATGCGCCAAGTTTGGTGGCGTTTAAGAGGTTAGTTGATAAGTATATGGAAGAGAAGGGAATGGTTTAGTTTGGAGGGGCATTGCTTTTTATTTTGGTCGGCACAACATCGAAGGCCGAAGGGCCTGTTCTGTGCTGTATTGTTCTATATATGGTTAGCACAATAGGGGAATTCTGTTTGATCTCTTAATGATTAGCAATGATCCAACCATCAGGGAGGGTGCTTCAAAGATGAAGGACCCCTGAATCCTGATTCAAACACAGACCCTATAGTGCAGTCCAACGAACGTCTATGAGGAATGTTGAGATCATGATGGAGCCCCATGAGACAAATGATTCAGAAGATGAATCTCTGTTGGGCAACTGGTTAATGGAAATGCTGAATGAAGGAATCTAAGATGCTCCAAATGAGGAAATTCAGCCTATAGTACAGGCCAGTGCAAGGTACAGAACTCTCTAATGGAAGCACCCACTTAAAAGCAGTTGTACACTGCTAGTATGATTAACCAGGTTATTTGCACAACCCGACACCTGCTCTTTCGCCACCTTTCTCGAGTTGAGATATCATTAGCTAACTATACAAACCTTTGAGGCAGCTATGTTAAATTTTAACATCTTCAAGGCAGCTGGGCTATATTTTCGACAGGAAATAAAACAAATTAAACTCTTATAGTGCAAAAGTCTGGTACAATATTCAGCTATCGTCATGGATGAGGACCTCAACACCATTAGTCATTTTGAGGCTGGTTGCAATGTGTCTGAAGATGACTGATGCCAATTTGGGCACGGAACGTCCTGGCGCATATTGGACAGACTTGGATAGATACTGTAGTTGTTGCACTGGTGGCTCTGGATTTGCGCAGCTCACGCTTCAGTTGTGCTTCAGCAATACACCTTGCTTCATGAGCTTGGCAGCCTTAATGGATGAGGCAGCGCAGGTAGGGCGGTTTTGTGCCAGTGTTTCCCTGGTGGTCGTGACAATGTCAAACAACTGCAGGAAGGCTTTGAGTGTGTCTTTGAAACTTTTCTTCTGCCCTGCATGTGAGCGTTTTCCAGCAGAGAGTTCTCCAAAAAGGAGCTGCTTGGGTATGTGCTCATCTGACATACGGATGACATGACCTGCCCACCAGGTCTGCACTCTCATCAGCAGTGTGTGGCCTGATGGTAGACTTGCTCTAAAGAGAACTTCAGTATCTGGTACTTTGTCTTGCCATCTGATGCATAATATTCTGCAAAAACAAGTCATGTGGAAATGATTGAACTGTCTTGCATGCTTTCGATACACAGTCCACGTTTCACAGGCATACAGGAGGATAGTGAGTACCACAGCGCTGTAGACCTTCAGTTTTGTTGCTGGGCTGATTCCTCAATGTTTCCATACAGTGAAGCACAGTCTACCAAAAGCAGAACTTGCCTTTGCTATTCTGTAGTTAACTTCTGTATCAATAGTCACTGCCAAGAGGCTGCTGCCAAGATAAGTGAACTGGTCCACTGCCTGTAGTTTTGCCCTTTGATTGTGATTATGAGTTCTGTGTACGATGCATGAGGAGCAGGCTGCTGCATGACTTCGGTCTTTTTAATGATGATGGTGAGTCCAAAGTTGTCACAAGCCGTGGAAAATTTGTCCATACTGACTTACTTCTCTGGCTCTGAACCAATATACAGGGTGCAGTCATCGGCAAACAGGAAGTATCTCGGAACAGTCTCCTTAACTTTGAAGTCTCCTCAGGTTGAAGAGCTTCCCATCCACTCTGTACTTGAGGCTGATTCCAGCAACACTGTGCTGGAAGGCATCATTCAGCATGGCAGTAAACATCATGCTGAACAGTGTGGGTGCCAGCACACAACCCTGTTTGACACCAGTGGTGACTGGCAATGCCTCAGAGGATTCAGCGCCATCCAGTACTCTGACCATCATGGAACTGGCATACCATCTGAATGAATTTGAGGGGGGAACAGCCAAACTTTGACGCGAGGTCAACAAAGGTCATAATATGCAGCTGCTCTTAACCTGGCTCCTTAGTGTTCCAAGTGACACTGAGAATTTTATTTTCAATGTTCTAATGAGAGAAGGGCCATCTCTTTACCCCTAATGTTGAAGGGACACATTTTAACTCTTAGAGGCACTTGTGCTAAAATTTACAGGCGACCCACTTTCAAACTCAAACACACTTATAGGAACTGACATCTCTTTAGGTCATTACAGACCGATTCCAGTGCTGTTTGAATCCCTAAGGCTAACGATGACTACTGCTGGAGTAAAACCGACCACCTTGATTTTGCTGGCCAATTAAATAAACACTTTTCCAACAACTCCATGACTCATCTATTCATCGATCTGAACAAAATTTGTTCCCTAACGCTCCACAATTAGAATAAAAAAGATTATGACATGCAAGCGACAGTGATATACCCATGTCCTCCTGACCACACCACAGTCAAATATGTGTTCTGAAAAAAAAGAGGGGAGGTGCATGGATAGTTGAAACGTATGTATATACATCAAATTTAGATGTGATAACAACAGCAATTATATTGATCTCCTCAGGACACTGATGGGCGATGACAGAGATGCAACTTACAGTCTACCTCATTGGACTCATCATCAGGATAAGCATACAGGACATTAGAACATAGAACATAGAACAATACAGCACAGAACAGGCCCTTCGGCCTTCGATGTTGTGCCGACCAAAATAAAAAGCAATGCCCCTCCAAACTAAACCATTCCCTTCTCTTCCATATACTTATCAATTAACCTCTTAAACGCCACCAAACTTGGCGCATCTACAACAGCTGCAGGCAGGGCATTCCACTCCCTAATCACTCTTTGAGTAAAGAACCTACCTCTGATATCCGTCCTGTAACTCATACCCCTTAATTTAAAGCTGTGTCCCCTCGTGCTAGCCTTCTCCATCCTAGGAAAAAGGCTATCACTGTCCACCCTATCTAAACCTCTAATCATCTTATATGCTTCAATAAGATCCCCTCTTAGCCGCCTCCTTTCTAACGAAAACAACCTCAAATCCCTCAGCCTCTCTTCATAAGACCTGCCCTCCATACCAGGCAACATCCTGGTAAACCTCCTCTGTACCCTCTCCAATGCCTCCACATCTTTCTTATAATGTGGGGACCAGAACTGCACACAATACTCCAAGTGCGGCCGCACTAGAGTTTTGTACAGTTGCAACATGATGCTGCGGCTCCTAAATTCAATCCCCCTACCAATAAAAGCTAAGACTCCATATGCCTTCTTAACAACTTTATCCACTTGACTGCCTACTTTCAGGGATCTATTGACACATACACCAAGATCCTTCTGTTCCTCAACACTATTAAGAGCCCTACCATTAGCCCTATACTCTACACATTTATTGTTCCTGCCAAAGTGCATTACCTCACACTTTTCCACATTAAACTCCATTTGCCACCTCTCGGCCCAGCTCTGCAACTTGTAGCTATACAAGTAAATGAACTTGTGATATCCCGGTTATTTATAGTTTGCCCCACCTGATGGTAGCGGGGGGAGGGTTTACTATGGGTGCATCCCAATAAGAGTATCATGTTTGAATGTAACAGCCAGTGGCTGATATACAAAAAATCATAAGGCAGTTCAACTGAATGTTATCTGAGTGCCACCATAACAGGGGATTGGTGAAGATTTTCAAATAATAGGTGCTAAAAAACTGGATATCTGGCTAACAGCCCAGAAAAAGGATTAGAGCTAGAGCAGTGGTGCCCTGGGACACTCAGAGAGGGAAACTTTGCATTGTATGAAATAAGAACTGGGCCGAAGCCAACCCCAGACCTCTCCCACTCGATTTGTCCTGAAGCCAACCCCCGCATTACAGAATGGATTGAAATTAAAACACACAGGGGAAAACCTTTTATGACAACATCCACCATGAATTGGTACCTGTGGTGGTGGATATAGCTGGGACACAACTGCCTGAGTGATGGTGCCCTCCCCAATTTAAGAGATTATACCTCCACTTAACTCGCAGACTGTTAGTACAGAAGATAAGAATGGATGAAAGACAGGAAAGATCCAGGAGGGAGTTCGTCAATGACATGGCCACAGGATACAAGCAGGGGTAGCAACCATCAACGCCATTGATTTAGCCAACCTGAACAATAAACTTCAGATTCTGACCCAACAGCTTAAACAGACACTAAGTTCTTTCAATGAGGACAATCAGCAAGATGCTGAAGGGGAACTGACTGGGAACACAGCCAGCAGCCACATGTTAGCTGTGTTAGAAGGACACGCTAAGACAATCAATCAAATTATCAGGGAAAAATTAGAGGATGATGACTGACAACAGAACCGGACTTTATGTAGTGCATATGGACAATGGGAGGGAAAACCTCGAGCAGGTATGCAGTGGACAAGGTCCATCTTGGATGAGTGACAAATAGATGGAACACCTATTTAAGGGTAAGAAACACCCCGAGTTATCTGGCTGCCAGATCTACAATAGATTACAAATCTAGTGGAATTTTTTGAAGAGGTGACAAAAACAGTTGATGAAGGACAAGCCGTCGATGTCGTCTACATGGATTTCAGTAAGGCGTTTGACAAGGTTCCTCATGGTAGGCTGATAGAAAAGGTGAAGGCGCATGGGATACAGGGCCAGGTATGTACTTGGATTGAGAACTGGCTTGGGAGGAGGAGACAGCGGGTAGTAGTTTAAGGCTCTTTTTCCAACTGGAGGTGTGTCACTAGTGGTGTGCCACAGGGCTCAGTACTAGGACCTCGTCTATTTGTGGTTTATATAAATGACTTGGAAGAGGGGGTAGGTGGTGTGATCAGCAAATTTGCTGATGACACTAAGATGCTTGGATTGGCAGGAACTGAGGAGCAGTGCCAGGCAATACAACAGGACATAGATAGGCTGATAGATTGGGCAGATAGATGGCAAATGGAATTTAATCCGGATAAATGCGAGGTGATGCATTTTGGCCGGAAAAATGTAGCGGGGAGTTATAGGATAAAAGGTAAAACTATCCGGAGTATAGAGACACAGAGAGACCTGGGGGTGCAGGTTCACAAGTCTCTGAAGGTGTCAGTACAGGTGGAGAATGTGATAAAGAAAGCGTATGGTGTGTTAGCCTTCATAGGAAGAGGTATAGAATACAAGAGTAGGAGTCTAATGTTGCAAGTGTATAGAACGTTGATTAGGCCTCACTTGGAGTACTGCGTCCAGTTCTGGTCGCCGTACTACCGGAAGGATGTGGAGGCCCTGGAGAGAGTGCAGAGGAGATTTACCAGGATGCTGCCTGGTATGGAAAGGCTGTCTTACGAGGAAAGATTGAATGCACTGGGGTTGTTTTCCCTTGAAAGACGTTGGCTGAGAGGGGATCTTTTAGAGGTATATAAGATTATGAGGGGTATAGATAAAGTAAATGGTGGTAAGCTTTTTCCACCATTAGAAAAGGATAGAACGAGGGGTCACGGCCTTAGGGTGAGGGGGGCTATGTATAAGACGAATATTAGAGGGCAGTTTTTCACACAAAGGGTAGTGGGGGTGTGGAATGCACTACCGAGTAAGGTGGTGGGAGCAGGCATGCTAGGGTTGTTTAAGGGTCTCTTGGACAGCCACATGAGCGGTCTGCAGATAGAGGGATATAGTAGGACTGTTTAAATATCCTATTTGTTTCCACAGGATGTTCGGTCCACCTTGTTGACCAACAAGGGCATGCATGCGGCAGGTCGTGCGAGAGCTGCTCTTGGATGTTGCTTCAGGAGTGGCCTAGTGCTTCACGTCGTTAGTGTATGCTTAAACTGGACCATCTGATGGGCACCATGACAGCTCAGAGACTATCGCTGTTGCTGTGCAGACACATGGATTTGGGCCTGTGTCTGCGGGAGTTTGCGCGTTCTCCCCGTGGTTGCGTGGGTTTTCTCCGGGTGCTCCGGTTTCCTCCCACATCCCAAAAATGTGCTCTTAGGCTGATTGGGTAACAAATTGGTCCCTATATGTCATTAAGACGTTAGGACGGCGGCGCGGGCTCGTTGGACCGAAGGGCCTGTTTCCGGTGCTGTGTTGTTCTTTGTTCAGATGTGACAGTTACCAAAGTCTGTCTCAATGACACTGTAAAGGAACTCCAGGGAAAGCTCTGGGAATGATATTAGGACTCCGCATAATCACTGATGACCAGGTGACTGAAAGTCTTTGAAGTGGAGAATATAGGGACTATCCCTGAGGATATCTAGATTGAGTATGATAGCACTTTACTGTATGCAGTAGCGAAGAAGGGAGACTCATAGGCACTACTCTGGACAGACGTCAGCAAACTGACAAAATAATCGCATGCCCGTATCCAGTCTACTTAAATGAGCATGCACTGTATGGCTTCAGAACAAACACGAGCCTGAATGATCTGGATGAGGGTATTGAGGGATGGATTAGTAAATTTGCGGATGACACCAAAGTCGGTGGAGTGGTAGATAGTGAAGAGGGGTGTTATAGTTTGCAGAGAGACTTGGACAAGTTGCAGAGCTGGGCCGAGAGGTGGCAAATGGAGTTTAATGTGGAAAAGTGTGAGGTAATGCACTATGGCAGAAATAATAAATGTGTAGAGTATAGGGCTAATGGTAGGATTCTTAGTAGTCTAGATGAACAGAGGGATCTTGGTGTGTATGTGCATAGATCCCTGAAAGTAGGCAGTCAAGTCGAGAAGGTTGTTAAGAAGGCATATGGAGTCTTGGCTTTTATTGGTAGGGGGATTGAATTTCGGAGCCGCAACGTCATGTTGCAACTGTACAAAACTCTAGTGCGGCCGCACTTGGAGTATTGTGTGCAGTTCTGGTCCCCACATTATAAGAAAGATGTGGAGGCATTGGAGAGGGTACAGAGGAGGTTTACCAGGATGTTGCCTGGTATGGAGGGCAGGTCTTATGAAGAGAGGCTGAGGGATTTGAGGTTGTTTTCGTTAGAAAGAAGGCGGCTAAGAGGAGACCTTATTGAAACATATAAGATGATTAGAGGTTTAGATAGGGTGGACAGTGATAGCCTTTTTCCTAGGATGGAAAAAGCTAGCACGAGGGGACACAGCTTTAAATTAAGGGGTGATAGTTATAGGACGGATATCAGAGGTAGGTTCTTTACCCAAAGGGTGGTTCGGGAGTGGAATGCCCTGCCTGCAGCAGTTGTAGATGCGCCAAGTTTGGTGGCGTTTAAGAGGTTAGTTGATAAGTATATGGAAGAGAAGGGAATGGTTTAGTTTGGAGGGGCATTGCTTTTTATATTGGTCGGCGCAACATCGAAGGCCGAAGGGCCTGTTCTGTGCTGTAATGTTCTATGTTCTATGAATTGCTCAGTTGAAACTCATCGCCTGGACACAGACATAACCCGAGTAGCTTACAAGGGAGCTGGAAGATACTGTCTCACCACCTCCCTGAAACGATATCAGTATGGCACCACACACTGTAACATTACCAATACTACGTTCTGCATCAAACCAGACACACCAGCCAGGGTAGCTTCATTCAACTAATAGAAATTCATAAGGAGAGAGTAGATTTCAACACCACTGACGAGCTCTGACAGACTCTAGGGGAAGACCATGAGAAATATGACACAAGCCTAAAACTCCTGCCGGAGAAGTAGAACCAGATGCTGGCAAAATTGGTTACAGCCCAGAGACCCTTCACCAAGGTAATTCAGCAAACGCAAAAGGTAAAAAGGAGGTTTAAAGGAATTAAAGTCACCTCTTGGTAAGATGACCTCTGGAACTGGGGCTCAAACATCCAACTCCAGCCATAATGTCACACCTGGCAGTAGTACTGATTTTGTTCACCTTGGTATTCCTAATCATCCTCACAGTCCAATTCAGCCGATGGAAAAGAGGATCCCTGGAGGCAGAACGTAGAGTCTGCCTTGAACCATGGTCCCCTCTAACTCAATAGGACAATGTTTACAGGAAGCTTGCCATTTTGCGATTTGTACTAATGAGCTGTTGGAAATCCTACTACCAAAATGTGCCTCAGATCTGCAAATACTTTATTCCAATGTTTGTTTGATGTTGGATTATGACTAGTTTATTGTAATAATGGTGTTTCGAATATGTGGTTGTTTGTATTTTTATATGATTATTGGCTGTAGCTTCTGGAATATCAGAATATTGGAGGGATTTGTCATTGTTATGCATGCCAATGCCTGTGATGGATCACAAACTCAGGACTAGTATCTGTCAGGAATTCTCCGGTCTGTTGAGTGACTGGAGAATTCCTGACAGATATTCGTTCTGAGTTTGTGATCCATCACGCTTTGCATTCAGGATCAAAGGGAGGATTGTGGTTAAACGAGCCATCTAAAGTGGTGATTTGTAAAGCACTCAGGGACAATTGGGGAAGACTTAAAACTGCAGCCTAAAAGACAGAGACAAACAGGCTGCAACACAGACAAGTAAATACACAGGATATGTATCACAGAATCGTAAAAAATAGTAGGTGATCAGAGGATTGGGAAAGTTTCAAAAAACAGCAAAGAATGACTAAAAAGGTGATTAAAAAAGGAAAGATAGAATATGAGGCTAAACTAGCTCGAAATATCAAAAAGGACAGTAAAAGTTTTTATAAATATATAAAGAATAGGAGGATGGCCAGGGTTAATGTTGGATCCTTGGAGGATGAGAAGGTGGTTTAATGGTGGATGATAAGGATATGGCAGAGACCTTGAATAAGTTTTTTGTGTCGGTCTTTACGGAAGAGGATGTAAATAGCTTGCCCGAAATTAAGGATAGAAGGATGGTAGGAGATGAGGTCCTTGATGATATTACAGTCACTAGAGAGGTGGTGCTTGATGGGCTAATGGGGCTGAGGGCAGATAAGTCCCCGGGACCGGATGGAATGTGTCCAGGGTCCTCAAGAAAATGGAGAGGTGATAGCGAATGTCCTGGTAATTATCTTTCAGAATTCACTGGACTCCGGGCAAGTGCCGGAAGATTGGAAAACGGCTAATGTTATGCTGCTGTTTAAAAAATGTAGCAGACAGAAGGCAGGGAATTATAGGCCGGTTAGTTTAATGTCTGTAGTCGGAAAAATGCTTGAATCTGTCGTCAAAGCAGAAATAACGAGGCACCTGGATATGAACGGTTTGATCAGGCAGACGCAGCACGGATTTGTTAAGGGGAAGTCGTGCTTGACGAATTTATTGGAGTTCTATGAGGAAGTGACTAGTGCGGTAGAGGGGAGCCAGTGGATGTGCTGTTTTTGAATTTCCAAAAGGCATTTAATAAAGTGCCTCACAAAAGATTGCTGTAGAAGGTTAGGGGGTACAGGGAGTTGAGGGTAGGGTGTTAGACTGGATAGAGGTTTGGTTGTCTAATAGGAAGCAGAGGGTAGGTATTAATGGGTACTATTCTGATTGGCAGCTGGTGACTAATGGAGTGTCCCATGGATCGGTGCTGGGACCTCAAATATTTACCATTTACATAGATGATCTGGAGGAAGGGGTAGAGTGCAGGGTGACAAAATTTGCTGATGACACGAAGATGATTGGAAAAGCAAATTGTGTGGGGGGGTGTGGAAAGCCTGCAGAGGGATCTGGATAGGTTGAGTGAGTGGGCGAGGACCTGGTAGATGGAGTATAATGTTAGCGAATGTGAGGTTATCCACTTTGGTAGGAATAATGGTAGGAAGGATTATTATTTAAATGGTGAAAAGCTGCAGCATGTGACGGTGCAGAGGGACCTGGGGGTCCTCGTGCACGAATCACAAAAACACAGCATGCAGGTGCAGCAGGTGGTTAAGAAGGCGAATGCAACGTTGGCCTTTATAGCGGGGGATAGAATATAAAAGTAGAGAGGTTCTGTTGCAGCTGTATAGGGTACTGGTGAGGCCGCAGCTGGAGTACTGTGTGCAGTTTTGGTCGCCGCATTCGAGGAAGGATATATTGGCCTTGGAGGGGGTGCAGAGAAGGTTTACTAGGCTGATACTGGAGATGAGGGCGTTGGATTATGAGGAGAGACTGAATAGGCTCGGTTTGTACTCTTTGGAGTTTAGAAGGCTGAGAGGGGATCTTATAGAGATGTATAAGATAATGAAGGGGATGGATAGGGTAAAGATTGAGAGATTCTTCCCGCTTAGCAAAGATAGCAGGATTAGAGAGCACAGCCTCAAAATAAGGGGAGTGGGAGGAGGATTGGGGGGGGAGGGTGGGGGTGGGGGGGAGATGGCAGTTCAGATCAGAGTTGAGGAGGAGTTTCTTCACACAAAGGGTGGTGAATCTCTTTGGAATTCTTTGCCTGATGGAGGCTTCCTCACTGAATATGAGTGGGTAGGTTTTTGATTGACAAGGGAATTAAGGGTTAAGGGGAGAAAACGGGAAAGTGATACTGAACCACTACAGATCAACCATGATCTTATTGAATGGTGGGGCAGGCTTGAGGGGCTAGATGGCCTGTGATGTTTAAAGAGAGCAGCAAAAAAAATATAAAACACAGGAGAGAAGATGGTGAGAAACCAGGTTAAAGAGCAGCAAAAATTAAAGCCACCGCCAGGAGAGAAGGTGTTTGATGAGGCCCCATTGGAGCCTAGGTTTATAATTCCTCCATTCCCAGTCTGTTTATCCAGATCAGTGTTAAACCATCCCAATGTGTCCACCCTCTGCTTGGCAGGGCATTACAGATCCACCCCCCCACCCACCCCTCTGTGTAAAATACACCCCTGTATTATAAATATGATAAAGTTATTATAAAATATATTGTAAAATACACCCCCTGTATTATAAATTTTATAAAATTATTATTATAAAATATAGGACTGGGTACTTCAGGTGCCGGATTTCAGATGCTTCAGGAGGGACAGGGTTGGGGACAAAAGAGGAGGTGGAGTGGCACTGTTGATCGGGGACAGTGTCCATGGCTGCAGAGAAGGTGGATGCTGTGGACGGAATGTCTACGGAGTCCCTGTGGGTGGATGTTAGGGACAGCAAAGGGTCGATAACTTTGCTGGGTGTATTCTATAGGCCGCCCAATAGTGACAGGGAAGCTGAGGTGCAGATAGGGAAACAGATCCTAGAAAGATGTAGAAATAACAGAGTTTTTGTGATGGGAGATTTCAATTTCCCAAACATCAACTGGAATATCCCAAGGGTAAAGGGTTTGGGTGAGGAGGAGATTGTTAGGTGTGTTCAGGAAGGTTTCCTGACACAGTACGTGGATAACCCTACGAGAGGAGAGGCTGTACTGGACCTGGTGCTTGCTAATGAGCCAGAGCAGGTGTCGGATCTCTCGGTAGGTGAGCATCTTGGGGATGGAGATCATAATTCTATCTCTTTCACGATAGCAATGGAAAGAGATAGGATCAGGCAGGCTAGGAAGGTGTTTGTCTGGAGTAAGGGGAAATACGAAAACATCAGGCAAATAATTGGACAAATAAACTGGAAGGAGGCGTTCTTAGGGAAAAGTACAGAAGGAAAGTGGCGGATATTCAAGGAATGTTTGTCTGGGGCTCTGCAAGACAACGTTCCGAGGAGACAAGGAGGTTTTGGTAGGACGCAGGAACCGTGGTGCATGAAGGCTGTGGTGAACCTAGTCAGGAAGAAAAGAAAGGTGTATAAAAGGTTCAGAGAGCTAGGAAATGTTATGGATCAAGAGGAATATAAGGTGTGTACAAGGGAGCTTAAAAAGGAAATTAGGAGAGCCAGAAGGGGTCATGAGAAGGCCTTGGCAGGTAAGATTAAGGAGAATCCCAAGGCCTTCTACAAATATGTGAAAAGGAGAAAGATGAGAAGAGAAGGGATAGGACCTATAAAAGGTGAAGGGGGAAAAGTCTGTGTGAATTCGGAAGAAATGGCAGAGGTGCTTAACAAGTCCTTTGCCTCGGTATTCACGGTGGAAAGTGATCTGGGCGGTTGTACTACAGGTTTGCGGCATACGGAAAAGATTGAGTATGTGAATATTAGGAAAGAGGATGTATTAGAACTTTTAAATTCTATCAAGATAGACAAGTCGCCGGGACTGGATGGGATGTACCCCAGGTTATTGTGGGAAGTGAGGGAAGTGATTGCAGAGCCCCTGGAGATGATCTTTGCATCGTCCATGAAAACGGGAGAGGTTCTGGAGGATTGGAGGATTGCAGACGTGGTTCTTATTTTTAAGAAGGGAAGAAGGATAGTCCAGGAAATTACCGACCGGTGAGTCTGACCTCAGTGGTTGGTAAGCTGATGGAGGGGCTTCTGAGGGACAAGATTTATGAACATTTGGAGAAATTTGGACTGATTAGAAATAGTCAGCATGGTTTTGTCAAGGGCAGGTCATGCCTTACGAGCCTAGTTGAGTTCTTCAAAAATGTGACTGAACACATTGACAAGGGAAGAGTGGTGGACGTGGTGTACATGGACTTCAGCAAGGCATTTGATAAGGTCCCCCATGCAAGGCTTCTTGAGAAGGTGAGAGGGCATGGGATCCAAAGGGCTTTGGCCTTGTGGATCCAGAACTGGTTTGCCGGCAGAAGGCAGAGAGTGGTTGTGGATGGGTCTTTTTCTATATGGAGGTCGGTCACCAGTGAAGTGCCCCAGGGATCTGTTCTGGGACCCCTGCTGTTTGTCATTTTCATAAATGACCTGGATGAGGAAGTGGAGAGATGGGTTAGTAAGTTCGCCGACAATACAAAGGTCGGTGGTGTTGTGGATGGTCTGGAGGGATGTCAAAAGTTGTTGCGGGACATAGACAGAATGCAAGACTGGGCGGAGAAGTGGCAGAAAGACTTCAACGCGGATAAATGTGTAGTGGTCCATTTTGGCAAGAATAATGGGATGAAGGAGCACCGTATCAAGGGTAGGAGACTTAGCTGTGTTGAAGAGCAGAAGGATCTTGGGGTCCGGGTCCATAGGACTCTTAAATTGGCCTCGCAGGTGGAGGAAGTGGTCAAGAAGCCGTATGGTGTACTGGCCTTCATTAATCGAGGGATTGAGTTTAGGAGTCGGGAGATAATGATGCAGCTTTATAAGACCCTTGTCAGACCCCACTTGGAGTACTGTGCACAGTTCTGGTCACCTCACTATAGGAAGGATGTGGAAGCTATTGAGAGAGTGCAGAGGAGATTTACAAGGATGTGAGGCAGGCCTTATGAAGATAGGTTGAGGGAGCTTGGACTCTTCTCCCCGGAGAGACAAAGGTTGAGAGGCGACCTGATAGAGGTTTATAAAATGTTGAGAGGAATAGATAGGGTGGATTCTCAGAGGCTATTTCCCCGGGCTGAAATGGTCGCTATGAGAGGACACAGATTTAAGGTGCAGGGAAGCAAATACAGAGGAGATGTTAGGGGTAAGTTTTTCACTCAGAGGGTAGTGAGTGAATGGAATCAGCTGCCGTCGGAGATGTTAGAGGCGAACTCGCTGGGGTCTTTTAGAAGACTTCTGGATGAGTATATGGGAACGAATGGGATAGGGGGTTATAGATAGATCTGTGGATTGGTAGGTACAGATGTGATCGGCGCAACTCGTGGGCCGAAGGGCCTGTTTGTGCTGGAGTGTTCTATGTTCTATATTGTAAAACACATCCTACTGTATTATAAATATTAAAAAATTATTTATTATAAAATATATTGTAAAATACACCCCCCTTGTATAATAAATTTCATAAAATTATTATAATAAAATGTATTGTAAAAAACAGCCCCCTGTATTATAAATATGAAAAAAATTATTCTAAAATGTATTGTAAAATACACCCTGCTGCATTATAAATATTATAAAATTATTATTATAAAATATATTGTAAAATACACCCCCCTCGTATAATAAATTTTATACAATTGTTCTAAAATATATTGTAAAGTACACCCCCCATATTATAAGTATTATAAAATTATTATTATAAAATATATTGTAAAATACACCCCCTTGTATAATAAATTTTATAAAATTATTATAAAATATACTGTAAAATACACCCCCCTGTATTATATTATAAAATTATTATTAAATATATTGTAAAATACACCCTCCTATATTATAAATATTATAAAAATTATTATAAATATATTGTAAAATACACCCCCTGTATTATAAATATTATAAAATTATTATTATAAAATATATTGTAAAATGCACCCCCGTATTATAGATATTATAAAAATTATTATAAAATATATTGTAAAATACACCCCCTTGTATAATAAATATTATAAAATTATTATAATGTAAAATACACGCCCCGTATTATAAATATTATAAAATTATTATTATAAAATTGGGCAACATGACAGCTCAGTGACTATCGCTTTGCTGTGCAGATACATTGATTTGGGCCTGTGTCTGAGAGTTTGCGCATTCTCCCCGTGCTTGCGTGGGTTTTCTCCGGGTGCTCCAGTTTCCTCCCACATCCCAAAGATGTGCTCTTAGGCTAATTGGCAAAACAAATTCTCCCTAAAATGTCTCAAATTAGGTTTTTAATCCATAGATCTATAAACATAGACAGTGATCACGGGTAGAAGTGGGAACATCGGGGTGGCAGCGTAGGCTCGTTGGGCCGAAGGGCCTGTTTCCTGTGCTGTTTTGTTCTTTGTATTTCTTATGTTCTTATATGGGTCATCTCCAGGACAAAAGAGCCTTTCTGGTCAAATTGGATTGTTTATCAGACATAGAGGCACCATATTTGGGAGGGAGTTGTGCATTCTATGTGCTCCCAGCACCTAGAGACATGGCTGTTGGGGACATACCCAATGACTGGTGAGGCAGCACCCAATTGGATTTTATCATTCAGGATGATCAAGTCTGATCGATTGATTGACAATGGCCAAAAAGAGTATGAAACCCAGTGGGGTTTGAAGGGTGCTACACAACCAAGAATCTGTCTCTCTTTCTCTCTGACCCCACGAATGAGCAATGATGGTGACAGCGATGACCAGCACGAGGAGAGCCACCACACCCGAGAAGGGAGGAAGACGAGAGCCAGAGTGCCAGACCAGACCAAAGGACCAGAGTACGCAGAGGACGACCAAGACCTCTGTGGGGTTTCTGTTTTTAAAAGCTACTTTAAAATTTAAGCGGAAGTGGGCCACGGGGTGAGCTGGGAAGGGGGTTTTTTAAGTGCGCAAAGTATAAAAGGCGGCACTATACAGCCGGCAGCACTGGTAACGGGCAGTGGAGTGAGCAAGAAGCAGAATGTGAGCTGTAAGGGCTTTGGCTCAATGGGCTTTGGTAAAAACAGGCAGGTTGTGTGTTTTTTTTTGGTTCTTCCAAAACTAGAAGGGAAAGGGTAAGTATGAGCGAGAGGCCAGTTTGCTGCTTTCAGTGTCGGATGTGGGAGTTCCTGGAGACAACTTGCCTCCTGGAAGTTCATATATTTGCAGTTGAAGCTCCTGAGGGACTGTGTCAGGGAGCTGGAGCAGCGGCTTTACGACCTTAGTTTAGTCAGGGAGAATGAGAAATTAATAGAGAATGGTTATAGGCAGGTGGACACACCGGGGCCTTGGGAGGAAGACACGTGGTCACAGTTAGGAAGAGTAAAAGTCAGAAGGGTGACATACCAGAGAACAACCCAGTGGCGGTCTCCCATAAAAGTAAGGACTGGGCGATAAATGGGAGAGAGGAAGGGAATGAGCAGTCAATGGAGAGATTCCCTGCAATTGTTACCCTCCAAAATAGGTACATCATTTTGAATTCTGTGGAGGGGTTCACCCTCCAGTGGTAAGCCATGATGACAAGATCGCTGGCATGGAGTCAGGCTCTGTCACCTGGAAGGGAAAGAAGGGGATTAGGAGAGCAATAGTGGTGGGGGACGTGATGGTTAGAGGCACGGACAGGCGGTTCTGTGGGTACGAACGAGACTCCAGGATGGTAGTCTGTCTCCCTGGTGCCGGGGTACTGAATGTCTCTGAGTGGATAGGAAGCATATTAAAAAAGGAAGGTAATCAATCAAATGTCATCGTACGCATGGGAGAAAATGACATAGAACATAGAACAATACAGCACAGAACAGGCCCTTCGGCCTTCGATGTTGCGCCGACCAAAATAAAAAGCAATGCCCCTCCAAACTAAACCATTCCCTTCTCATCCATATACTTATCAATTAACCTCTTAAACGCCACCAAACTTGGCACATCTACGATAGCTGCAGGCAGGGCATTCCACTCCCTAATCACTCTTTGAGTAAAGAACCTACCTCTGATATCCGTCCTATAACTCATACCCCTTAATTTAAAGCTGTGTCCCCTCGTGCTAGCTTTCTCCATCCTAGGAAAAAGCTATCACTGTCCACCCTATCTAAACCTCTAATCATCTTATATGCTTCAATAAGATCCCCTCTTAGCCGCCTCCTTTCTAACGAAAACAACCTCAAATCCTTCAACCTCTCTTCATAGACCTGCCCTCCATACCAGGCAACATCCTGGTAAACCTCCTCTGTACCCTCTCCAATGCCTCCACATCTTTCTTATAATGTTGCGACCAGAACTGCACACAATACTCCAAGTGCGGCCGCACTAGAGGTTTGTACAGTTGCAACATGATGCTGCGGCTCCTAAATTCAATCCCCCTACCAATAAAAGCTAAGACTCCATATGCCTTCTTAACAACTTTATCCCCTTGACTGCCTACTTTCAGGGATCTATTGACACATACACCAAGATCCTTCTGTTCCTCAACACTATTAAGAGCCCTACCATTAGCCCTATACTCCACACATTTATTGTTCCTGCTAGAAACAATGACGTAGCTAGAAAGAGCAGGGGATCCTACGAGAGCAATTCAGGAAGGTGGGTGCTAGGCTAAGAAGTAGGGCTTCTAGAGTAGCAATCTTTGGATTGCTCTTACTGCCTAATGCTAGTGAGGCTAGGAACAGGGAGATTCTACAATTGAACATGTGACTAAAGGACTCTTGCAGGAGGGAGGATTTCAAATTTGTGGATCACTGGGAAGTCTTCGAGAGAGGATGGCATCTTAACTGGATCTTAACTGGAAGGGCACCAATACCCTGGCTGGGAGTTTTGCTAGAGTGTTTCAGGGGGTTTAACTTAACGTGGCAAGGAAGTGGGGGTAAGTCAGTAAGCATAGAGGCTGGGGACAAGTTTGTGGCCAGGATAAGAAGATCATTCTGGAGGAGGATGACCTGAGTGGGCCTGGAGATCTGGAGTGCATCTGCTTCAATGCAAGGAGCTAACAGGTAAGACAGACAAACTTAGGGCCTTAATGCTTACACAGAATTTGGTCGGTCACTAGTGGTGTGCCGCAGGGCTCGGTACTGGGACCTCTTCTATTTGTAATATACATAAATGACTTGGAAGAGGGAGTAAGTGGAGTGACCAGCAAGTTTGCAGACAATACAAAGATGGCTGGACTTGCGGATAGTGAGGAGCATTGTCAGGCGATACAGCAGGACATAGATAGGCTGGTAGCTTGGGCAGACAGATGGCAGATGGAATTCAATCCTGATAAATGTGAGGTGATGCATTTCGGGAGACAGAATGTAGAGGGGAGGTATATGATAAAGGGTAGACCTATTAAGAGTATAGAAACGCAGAGGGACCTGGGGGTGTAGATGAACAAGTCTCTGAAGGTGGCAGAGCAAGTGGAGAAGGTTGTGAAGAAAGCATATAGAATGTTCGCCTTTATAGGAAGGGGTATCGAGTACAAGAGCTGGCCTTTAATGTTGCAGTTGTATAAAACGCTGGTTAGACCTCATTTGGAATACTGCGTCCAGTTCTTGGTCGCCTTACTACCGGAAGGACGTGGAGACTCTGGAGAGAGTGCAGAGGAGGATTACCAGGATGCTGCCTGGTATGGAAGGTTTGAGTTATGAGGAGAGATTAGGCAAATTGGGACTGTTTTCCTTAGAAAGACGTAGACTTAGAGGAGATCTGATAGAGGTGTACAAGCTCTTATTGTTGTGGTGAAGCATAAGACGGAGCAATGGAGCCAAGTGGTACCATTAGCAGTGGACTTGGGCTGGGGTGTTGTCAAGCTGTGGGATGGGGGTCAATATGGTGGCATGGTGGTTAGCACTACTGCTTCACAGCGCCAGGGACCCGGGTTTGATTCTTTCTTGGATGACATCTTTGTGAAATTTGCATATTCTCTTCCTCTGGGTACTCTAGTTCCTCCCACATGCCAAAGATGTGCAGGTTAGGTGGACTAGCCTTGCTAAATTGCCTTAGTGTTGAAAGGTTAGCAGGGTAAATATGTAGGGTTGCGGGAATAAGGCTTGGGTGTATTTGTGATCAGTGCAGACTCAATGGGTTGAATGGCCTCCTTCTACACTGTAGAGATTCTAGGATTCTATAGAACATAGAACAATACAGCACAGAACAGGCCCTTCGGCCTTCGATGTTGTGCCGACCAAAATAAAAAGCAATGCCCCTCCTAACTAAACCATTCCCTTCTCTTCCATATACTTATCAACTAACCTCTTAAACGCCACCAAACTTGGCGCATCTACAACAGCTGCAGGCAGGGCATTCCACTCCCTAATCACTCTTTGAGTAAAGAAGATGTTGAGAAGATCGTTTAAAAAGCAAACAGGTCTTTTTGTAATCCAGAAATAAAATTGGAAATAAGAAAGTGAATGCTGAAACAATGTGAAGAAGTGATCAGGCCGCAGATGGGGCAGTGTACTGTATTCTGTGTAATGTTAATCTGCAGAGTGGGAAGTTTATGTTTGCCAGCTCAGTGTGGTGTGGAAGTGATCAGGCCGCATATGGTGCAGTTTGCTATATTCTGTGTAATGTTAACCTGCACAGTGGGAGGTTCAGGTTTCACAACACCAGGTTAAAGTTCAACAGGTTTATTTGGTAGCAAAAGCCACTAGCTTTCAAAGTGCAGTTTCTTCATCAGGTGATTGGGATTTCTGTTCACAAACAGGGCATATAAAGACACAAACTCAATTTACAAAATAATGATTGGAATTCAAGTCTTTACAGGTAATCAAGTCATAAAGGTACAGACAATGTGAGTGAAAAGAGAGTTAAGCACAGATTAAAGAGATGTGTAATGTCTCCAGCCAGGACAGTTAGTGAGGTTTTGCAAGCCCAGACAAGTCGTGGAGGTCACAGATAGTGTGACTTGAACCCAAGATCCCGAATAAAGCCGTCATGTGTGCAAAACTTGGTTATCAGTCTTTGCTCAGTGACTTGTGGGCTGAAGGGCCTGTTTGTGCTGCAGTGTTCTATGACTCTGCGCTATTGAAACCCCCAAGACTTACCTGGGCTTGCAAAATCTCATTAACTATCCTGGCAGGAGACAATCCACCTCTCTTCATCCTGTGCTTAACCCTCTCTCCACTCACATTGCTTGTATTTTTAAGATTTGATTACCTGTCAAGACTTGCATTTCAACCAGTATTTTGTAAATTGACTTTTTTTTACATGACCTGCTTGTGAACTGAAATCTCTTACTTACCTGACAAAGTAGCAGCGCTGAAAAAGCCAGTGGCTTTTGCTTCCAAATAAACCTGTTGGAGTCTAACCTGATGTTGTGAGACTTCTGTGTTCACCTCAATCCAACGCCAGTGTCTCCATATCACAGTTTAGGTTTGCTAGCTCAGTATGGCCTGGTGATTGGGATGGATCGTGACACACTGAAAACCATCAATATTTCCAAAGAAAGTTCAGTAAATAATTTTTTCACACAAATCATAGGCACCAAGTCAAGCAGCAATGAGCTCCAATCAAACTGGAAAGACTCACCCTCCTCCCCACCTGCAGTGGAGTCTGAGTTGTCAGCTGATTGATGGGAGATGGGTGGGAACGACTGGCACTCCCTGTTAAAACTGAGAATCCAAGCAGGAAGCGAATGGAAGTGAACAGAGTAAGAATTTCACTAAATGAGGATGTGAAATGTCCCCAACCAAGGACGAATGTGCAAAGACGAATGAAACTGATTTGGTGGATAGAGCCCAGTTCCAAAGGTGGGTGGTGCTTGAGTTCAAATGATGTCAATCTTTAAAATAACTAACACTTCTGTGTTCAATACAGACCTCTACTGACCCTGTTTAAAAGGAGGAGATGGTTAAAGATATTTAATTATTATGCAGCAGTTGGGAATGAGTCACTTAGTGAAAATTGTCTGCCAAATAATGAACAAAGAACAAAGAACAAAACAGAACAGGAAACAGGCCCTTCTGCCCAACGAGCCCACAGAACCACCTTGACATTCCCATTTCTACCCGTGATCCCTGTCCATGTTTATAGATCTATGGATTGAAACCAAATTTGAGACAATTTAGGGAGAATTTGTTTTGCCAATTAGCCTAAGAGCACATCTTTGGGATGTGGGAGGAAACCGGAGCTCCCGGAGAAAACCCACGCAAGCACGGGGAGAATGCGCAAACTCTCACAGATACAGGCCCAAATCCACGTATCCGTACAGCACAGCGATAATCACTGAGCTGTCATGTTGCCCATCAAATGGTCCAGGTCAAGCGTACACTAACGACGTGAAGCACTAGGATACTCTTGAAAAAAGATCCAAGAGCAGCCCTCTCACAACCCATCACGTGTATGCCCCTCGTTAGACAACAAGGCGGACCAAAGCACCTATAGGATAAAAACAAATACATCAATATCATCAACTATTTAATGAAATGGGGATAAAATAATTAAACTGTTAAATTGGCAAAAGATTATTTTCTAGGGCATGAACATCACAAACAAGCAGCCCAATTACCATCCCAAATTGCCTTTCAACAGAGTGGCTTGCACAGATGTTTTTGAGTTAACTACATTGCTGTGGATCTGCAGCCAGAAGGACATAAGAACATAAGAAATAGGAGCAGGAGTAGGCTATCTAGTCTTTCAAGCCTGCCCTGCCATTCAGCAAGATCATGGCTGATCTAAAGTGGATCAGTTCGACTTTCCCACTTTCTTTCCATAACCCTTAATTCCCTTGTCTGTCAGAAACCTATCTACCCGTGACTTAAATATATTTAATGAGGTAGGCTCCACCACTTCAATGGGCAGAGAATTCCAGAGACTCACCACCCTTTGAGTGAAGAAGTTCCTCCTCAACTCTGTTCTGAACTGTGCCCCCCGCCCCCTTATTTTGAGGCTGTGCCCTCTAGTTCTGCTATCCTTTCTAAGCAAGAACATAGAACATTACAGCACAGAACAGGCCCTTTGGCCTTCGATGTTGCGCCGACCAATATAAAAAGCAATGCCCCTCCAAACTAAACCATTCCCTTCTCTTCCATATACTTATCAACTAACCTCTTAAACGCCACCAAACTTGGCGCATCTACAACCGCTGCAGGCAGGGCATTCCACTCCCTGATATCCGTCCTATAACTCATACCCCTTAATTTAAAGTTGTGTCCCCTCGTGCTAGCAAACCATGCTGACTATCTCCAATCAATTCAGAACCTCCCTGCTTTTATATTCTATCCCCCTCGCTATAAAGACCAACATTCCACTCCCGAACCACCCTTTGGGTAAAGAACCTGCCTCTGATATCCTATCACCCCTTAATTTAAAGCTGTGTCCCCTCGTGCTAGCGAAGAAGAATTTCTCTACCCTATCTAGCCCCTTCATTATCTCATACGTCTCTATAAGATCCCCCCTCAGCTTTCTAAACTCCAATGAGTACAGACCCAGTCTATTCAATCTCTCCTTATAGGCTAACCCCCTCATCTACAGCATCAGCCTGGTGAACCTTCTCTGTACTCCCTCTAAGGCCAATATACCCTTCCGCAAAATGCAGCAACCAAAACTGCACACAGTACTCTAGTTGCGGCCTCACCAGTACCTCGTACAGTTGCAGTAAGACCTCCCTGCTTTACATTTTATCCCTCTCGCGATAAAGGCCAACATTCCATTTGACTTCTTGATCACCTGCTGCACCTGCAGACTGGGTTTTTGTGATTCATGCACAAGAACCCCCAGGTCCCTCTGCACTGTCGCATGCTGCAGCTTTTCACTCTTCAAATAATAATCCCTCCTACTATTATTTCTACGAAAGTGGATAACCTTACATTTGCTAACGTTATACTCCAACTGCCAGTTCCTCGCCCACTCACTCAGCCTATCCAGATCTCTCTGCAACATTCCGCACCTTCCACGCAATTTGCTCTTCCACTCATCTTCGTGTCATCAGCAAATTTTGTTACCGTACACTCAGCCCCCTCCTCTAGATCGTCTGTGTAAATGGTAAGCAGTTGAGGCCCCAGCACTGATGCGTGCGGCACTCCACTAGTCACCAACCAGAATAGCATCCTTTGATTCCAACTCTGTGCTTCCTATTAGACAACAAATCCTCTATCAATGTTAACACCTTACCCCCAACTCCCTGCACCCTAACCTTTTGCAGCAACTTTTGTGAGGCACCTTATCAAATGCCTCTTGGAAATCTAAAAACACCACATCCACCGGTTCCCCTTTGTCTACCACACTAGTCACATCCTCATAGAAATCCAATAAATTCGTGAAACACAACTTCTCCTTCACGAATCCGTGCTGTGTCTGCTTGATCAAACCATTCTTTTCTAGGTGTCTCGCTATTTGTTCTTTGATGATGGTCTCTAGCATTTTTTAAACAGTAGCGTTTCATTAGCTGTTTTCCACGTCACACGTAAGCCAGACAGATTTCCTTCCTTAAAGGACATTACTCACTATTAAATCCAATGAGGACTTTGACAAAATCATGCAGCACAGTGGCACATGGGTTAGCACTCCTGCCTCATAGTGCCAGGTACCCGGGTTCAATTCCTGGCTTGAGGAGTTTGCACATTCTCTCGGTGTCTGCATGGATTTCTTTTGGGTGCTCCAGTTTCCTCACACAGTCCAAAAGACATGCAGGTTAGGGTGCATTGGCCATGTTAAATTCTCCCTCAGTGTACCCAAACAGGTGCTAAAATGTGATGACTAGGGGATTTTCACAGTGACTTCACTGCAGTGTTAATGTAAACCTACTTGTGACGAAATAAATCAACTTTAATATGGAACATAGACTATCGAACGGATTAGCCCAGATGGATCGAAGAGGAATCTAGATTCCTCCTATGTATGAGGAGAGAGGAATACAAGATAATGCTGTTAGAATGCAATACAGAAGTTGACTTTGAACATAGAACATAGAACAATACAGCACAGAACAGGCCCTTCGGCCTTCGATGTTGTGCCGACCAAAATAAAAAGCAATGCCCCTCCTAACTAAACCATTCCCTTCTCATCCATATACTTATCAACTAACCTCTTAAACGCCACCAAACTTGGCGCATCTACAACAGCTGCAGGCAGGGCATTCCACTCCCTAATCACTCTTTGAGTAAAGAACCTACCTCTGATATCCGTCCTATAACTCATACCCCTTAATTTAAAGCTGTGTCCCCTCGTGCTAGCTTTCTCCATCCTAGGAAAAAGGCTATCACTGTCCACCCTATCTAAACCTCTAATCATCTTATATGTTTCAATAAGGTCCCCTCTTAGCCGCCTCCTTTCTAACGAAACAACCTCAAATCCCTCAGCCTCTCCTCATAAGACCTGCCCTCCATACCAGGCAACATCCTGGTAAACCTCCTCTGTACCCTCTCCAATGCCTCCACATCTTTCTTATAATGTGGGGACCAGAACTGCACACAATACTCCAAGTGCGGCCGCACTAGAGTTTTGTACAGTTGCAACATGATGCTGCGGCTCCTAAATTCAATCCCCCTACCAATAAAAGCTAAGACTCCATATGCCTTCTTAACAACTTTATCCACTTGACTGCCTACTTTCAGGGATCTATTGACACATACACCAAGATCCTTCTGTTCCTCAACACTATTAAGAGCCCTACCATTAGCCCTATACTCTACACATTTATTGTTCCTGCCAAAGTGCATTACCTCACACTTTTCCACATTAAACTCCATTTGCCACCTCTCGGCCCAGCTCTGCAACTTGTCCAAGTCACTCTGTAAACTAAAACACCCCTCTTCACTATCTACCACACCACCAACTTTAGTATCATCTGCAAATTTACTGATCCATCCCTCAATACCCTCATCCAGATCATTTATAAAAATTACAAACAGCAGGGGCCCCAAAACAGACCCCTGAGGCACACCACTCGTCACCGAACTCCACGATGAAAATCTCCCATCAACCACCACCCTCTGTCTTCTATCTGCCAGCCAATTTCTAATCCAATTAGCTAAATCACCCTCTATTCCACACATCTGCATTTTCTGTAGAAGTCTTCCATGGGCCACCTTATCAAAAGCCTTACTAAAGTCCATTTACAGTGCCAAAAGGGGAAAAGAAAAAAAAACACAAAAGTGATTTGTTAAATTTAATCAGAGTCCCCTAAGTGGAGGAAGGTTACTTCAAATGGAGGGAAATGGGTGGCTGATAAGCAGCAGACCCTGAGTCTTTGTTATCTGGCAAACACTGTACCTGCTGATGGACACAATTGCCTGGAGCAGCTAGGACTTGTAATGGGCTAACTGTTGACAATGGTGATTAAGATTGGTCTATGTAAATATCTGTAATACAATGTCATATAGCACATCAGAATTCTCCCATCTCGTTCGCCTAGCCCGCTGACAGCTGAAATGGAGAGTTTTATGCTCAGCCCACACTTAGTTCACTGCAGTTCAACTGAAAAATCCCAGCATGGGCAAGGTTGGAGATTTTCAGATCTGAACAGGAATGGTTTCTGACAGGAAACTGGCTGACACTAACTACCCATTTCTGACTTCTGTCAGAAACTACAGCACACCACCCACATCCTGTGAGCAGACAGAAATTTCCACGTGGGTCAAAACTAATTCTGACCACACTAAGAAGTTGAAATGTCTAATACAAGGGAGCATACATTTGAGGGGGTAAAAATTCAAAGGAAATATGAGCAGCAGTTTTTTATACAGAGAGTGGTGGTATTCTGGAACACACGGCCAGGCATGATGCTGGAGGCAGATACAATAGGAGTGTTTAACAGGCCTTTAGATAAGCACATTAGTATGCAAGAAAAAGAGGGATATGGACCAAAGGAGGAAATCAGAAAAGAGACAGATTAAGGAATTAACAACAGAGAGAAAAAGTGGTTTTGATCAAGTGGAATTCACTGCCTGAAAAGATTAGCATTCAAACTGAATGCACTTCTCCCAAAACATTTCAAAATATTTTCCCCAATAGGAAAATCTATGAGATTCCCACAGTGTTTTTTTTAAGCTTATTTATTTGTCACAAGTAGGCTGATATTGACACTGCAATGAAGTTACTGTGAAAATTCACTAGTCGCCACACTCCAGTGCCTGTTCGGGTACACTGAGGGAGAATTACCATGGTCAATGGCACTCTAACCAGCATGTCGTTCAGACATGGGAGAAAACGGGAGAACCTGGAGGAAATCCACACAGACATAAGGAGAACATGTAGACTCCACACAGAAAGAGACCCAATGCCAGAAATTGAACCCGGGTCTCTGGCACTGTGAGACAGCAGTGCTAATCACTGTGTCACCGTGCTGCCCTGGATCACTGGCACTGTGAGATTGCAGTGCTAATCACTGTGTCACCGTGCTGCCCTGGGTCCCTGGCACGGTGAGACAGCAGTGCTAATCACTGTGTCACCGTGCTGCCCCGGGTCCCTGGCACGGTGAGACAGCAGTGCTAATCACTGTGTCACCGTGCTGCCCCGGGTCGCTGGCACTGTGAGACAGCAGTGCTAATCACTGTGTCACCGTGCTGCCCTGGGTCCCTGGCACTGTGAGACAGCAGTGCTAATCACTGTGTCACCGTGCTGCCCCGGGTCCCTGGCACTGTGAGACTGCAGTGCTAATCACTGTATCATCGTGCTGCCCTGGATCACTGGCACTGTGAGACTGCAGTGCTAATCACTGTGTCACTGTGCTGACCTGGATCCCTGGCACTGTGAGACTGCAGTGCTTATCACTGTGTCACCATGCCACCCCGGGTCCCTGGCACTGTGAGAGAGCAGTGCTAATCACTGTGTCACCATGCTGGCCACTGAATCATTGAGGAAAAATTTAGCAGACCCTATGTTCAAGCCAAGTCAGTCTACAATCAGTGCTCACCAATATGCTTCTTATAGCAAATTTGAACCTTTCAATTCCAACTCTGAAGGTTGGCTTCAATTTGTTGAACATTTGCAGTACTCTTTTCAGACAAATAAAATAGGTGAGGTTGAAGAGAAAGGTATAGTAATCACAGTTTGTGGAACCCAAACTTATAATTTAGAACATAGAACACCACAGCACGAACAGGCCCTTCGGCCCAAAAGTTGTCAGGGTTTCACATCTCCAGATGCCCCGAGACAAAGACTTTTGCAGAGCTACTGGATCTTGTAAAAGAGCAATACCATCCGAAGCCCTTGGTATTTCTCTAAAGTTATAAATTTAATTTCACAAAAGAGTCCTTGGACAAGCGATTGCAGCTTTTGTGCCAGATTAAATAGCGGGGGGGGGCACTGTGACTTCGGGAATACAACACAGATCCTTGTGCTACACCACTGGACACTGTCTTTTGCTCACTAAAGCAGCCTTCTGTCACCGCACACTGTCTCCTACAATTGAGCCAATTTTGAATCCACTTATCAAATTACCCTGTATTCTGTGTGAACTTACCTTCTCTCCAAGTGTCCGATGTGGGACCTTGTCAAAGGCTTTGCTAAAATCCATATAAACTACATGGACTACACTAGTCTCATCTACACACTTCAAAAAAATTCAATCAAATTTGTTGGGCATGATCTTCCTCTGACGAAGCCATACTGACTGTCCCGAATCAAGTATGCCTCTCCAGGTGGAGACAGATTTTTAAGGCAAGATAAATAAATTTTTGAACAGTAAGGAATTAAGAGGTTATGGTGAATGGGTGGGTAAGTGGACTGAGTCTACAAAAAGATCAGCCATGATCTATTGAATGATGGAGCAGGCTCAAGGGACCAGATGGTATACTTCTGCTCCTAATTCTTATGTTTTAGATTCTCTCTTTCAAAGGTTTTTTTAATAGTTTCCCACTCACTGACATAAGAAAGCAAATCCATTTCACCCTTTGGACAGATACACTTGGATTTATTCAGAAGGAGTGTGCTGCCTGTGCTTTCTGTTGTAAATGTGTGGTTCACCACACATCATAGAACATAGAACATAGAACATAGAACAATACAGCACAGAACAGGCCCTTCGGCCTTCGATGTTGTGCCGACCAAAATAAAAAGCAATGCCCCTCCTAACTAAACCATTCCCTTCTCATCCATATACTTATCAACTAACCTCTTAAACGCCACCAAACTTGGCGCATCTACAACAGCTGCAGGCAGGGCATTCCACTCCCTAATCACTCTTTGAGTAAAGAACCTACCTCTGATATCCGTCCTATAACTCATACCCCTTAATTTAAAGTTGTGTCCCCTCGTGCTAGCATGCACCAGGCAGAGAGAGAGAGTGGGAGACGAAATGAGTGGAGGGACAGAACTGGTGCAATTTTTTCTATCTGAGGCTAGGGAAGAAAAAAACTAGAGGACATGGGTTAAGGGTGAAGGGGGAAAAGTTTAAAGGGGGGTTCTTTACAGAGAGTGGTGAGAGTGTGGAATGAGCTGCCAGGTGAAGTGGTGAATGCAGGCTCACTTTTAACATTTAAGAAAAACTTGGTTAGGTACATAAATGAGAGGGGTGTGGAGAGATATGGTCCAAGTGCAGGTCAGTGGGACTAGGCAGAAAAATGGTTTGGCACAGACAAGAAGGGCCAAAAGGCCTGTTTCTGAGCTGTAATGTTTCTGTAGTTCTATGGTTCTAAGTATTTGATGGTATTTTCACATAAATCACAAGAATACCTTTCATGACAAAGGGAACAAGGTTGAATTGATCAAAAGTAATGGCAGCATCAGCAAAGCAATATCTTCATACACATGAGTATGAAAAAAAATCAAGGAAGTTGCATTGTATAATAATGAAAGAAAAAGTTCAGCAATGGTAAATGTATGAAAGAATTCAGAGATTTTGGTGAAAGATGAAAAGGTAAGGTTATTTGTCAGAAGTGAGGCTTACATTCACGCTGCAATGAAGTTATTGTGAAAATCCCCTACCAAATAAAAACTGCCTGTCTCTGCCCAAAATCACTGATGTGGAGACAGAAACACAATGATGTAGCAGGAAACAGGATCTGATTGGATTTGATTTATTATTATTCCAAGTATTAATAATAGTGAAAAGTATTGTTTCTTGCACACTATACAAACAAAACATACCATTCATGGAGACAAAGATGAGAGTGCAGAATCTAGCGTTGCAGTTCATAGTTAGGGTATAGAGAAAGATCAACTTAATGCAAAGTAAGTCCATTCAAAAGTCTGACAGCAGGGAAGAAGCTGTTCTTGAGTTAGTTGGTACGTGTGAGCTCAGACTTTTGTATCTTTTTCCCGAAGAAGGTGGAAGAGAGAATGTCCATGCGTATGGAATCTTTAATCATGCTGCTGCTTTTCCTGAGGCAGCAGGAAGTGTAGATCGAGTCAATGGATGGGAGGTTGGTTTGCGTGATTGATTGGGTGGCATTCACGACCTTTTGTAGTTTCTTGCAGTCTTGGGCAGAGCAGGAGTCATACCTTTCTATGATGCTTTCTATGATGCATTTGTAAAAATTGGTGAGAGCTGTAGTTGACATGACAAATTTTCTTCGGCTTTTGAGAAATTAGAGATGTTGGTGCGCTTTCTTAACTGTCGTGTTGGTATGGTGGGGTCAGGACAGGTTGTTGCGATCTGGACACCTAAAACCTTGAAGCTGTCGACCTTTTCGACTTCGTCCCCATTGATGTAGACGGGGGCATGTTCTCCTTCAAGCTACCTGAAGTCAATGACAATCTCCTTCATTTTGTTGACATTAAGGGAGAGATTATTGTTGCCACATCAGTTTATCAAATTCTCTATCTTATTCCTGTCTTGTTATCAGTTGAGATCCGACTCACTACAGTGGTGTTGTCAGCAAACTTGTAGATTGGATTGGAGGGGAAGTTGGACAATAAGTGGCGTATAAGGAATATAGTAGGGGGCTGAGAAGACAGTCTTGTGGGGCACCGGTGTTGAGGATGATTGCGGAGGGGGTGTTGTTACCTATCCTTACTGGTCTGTGAATTAGGAAGTTCAGAATCCATTCAGAGAGAGTGCCAAGGTACAGGCCATGGAGTTGGAGATGAGTTTTGTAGGAATAATGGTGTTGAAGGCTGAGATGTAGTCAATAAATAGGAGTCTGACATAGGTACCCTTGTCATCTTCGTGCTCCAGGGTTGAGTGCAGGGTCAGGGAAATTGCGTCTGCTTGGACCTGTTGCGGTGGTAGATGAACTGTAGTGGACCTAGGCAGACCGAGAGGCTGGAATTGATTTTGCCATGACTAGCCTTTTAAAGCACTTCATAATGTTGGATGTCAGAACCACCGGCTGATAGTCATTAAGGCATGTTGCTCAGTTTTTCTGAGCTCTCAGGATCATGGATTTTTCTTGAAGCAGACAGGGACCTCAAATCGTTTTAAAGAAAGTTTAAAGATGTCTGCGAATACTCCTACCAGCTGATCTGCGCAGGTGAGTGCTTGTCCAGGAATGACCAGCATGTGACCAGACACAGCAGTGGTTAGCGCTGCACTCAATGATGTTCCATGTTTGGTAAAGTTTATTTATTAGTGTCACAAGCAGGCTTATATTAACACTGCAATAAAGTCACTGTGAAAATCCCTGAGTTGCCACACTCCAGCATCTGTTCGGGTACACTGAGGGAGAATTTAGCATGGCCAGCACACCCGACCAGCATGTCTTTTCGAAATCAGAGTACCCGGAGGAAACCCATGCAGACGTAGGAGAACGCACAGACTCCACACAGATGGTAACTGAAGCCGGAAATTGAACCCAGGTCCCTGGCGCTGTGAGACAGCAGTGTAAACCACTGTGGTACTGTGTAATTGTTGCAAGCTGTTGTGATAAATCCAAGAGGAATATTGTAGCTCTGATAAATGTGAGGTGATTCAATTTGGTAGACAAACTTGAATGCAGATTACAGGGTCAACAGCAAGGTTCTAAGGAATGTTGGGAAACAGAGAGATCTTGGGGTTCATATCCACAGATCACTGAAGGTTGCCATTCAAGAGGATAGAGCCATGAAGAAGGCTTATAGTGTATTAGCGTTTATTAACAGGGGTTTGAGTTTAAGAGCCATGCGGTTATGCTGCAACTATACAGGACCTTGGTGAGACCACATTTGGAATATTGTGTTCAGTTCTGGTCACCTCACTATAAGAAGGACGTGGAAGCATTAGAGAGAGTGCAGAGGAGATTTACCAGGATACTGTCTGGTTTGAAGGGTAGGTCTAATGAAGAAAAGTTGAGGGAGCTGGGGCTTTCTCTTTGGAGTGGAGGAGATGAGAGGCGACTTAATCGAGGTTTATAAGATGATGAGAGGGACTGATAGAGTGGACAAAGAACAAAGAACAAAACAGCACGGGAACAGGCCCTTCGGCTCAACGAGCCCGCGTCGCCACCCTGATATTCTCACCTCTACCTGTGATCCCTGTCAACGTTTATAGACCTATGGACTAAAAACCAAATTTGAGACAATTTAGAGAGAATTTGTTTTGCCAATTAACCTAAGAGCACATCTTTGGGATGTGGGAGGAAACCGGAGCACCCGGAGAAAACCCACGCAAGCACAGGGAGAATGCGCAAACTCCACAGACACAGGCCCAAATCCATGTATCTGCACAGCACAGCGATAGTTACTGAGCTGTCGTGTCGCCCATCAAATGGTCCGGGTCAAGTGTACACTAACAACGTGAAGCATTAGGATACTCTTGAAAAACATCCAAGAGCAGCCCTCTCACGACCCATCGCGTGTATGCCCCTAGTTAGACAGCAAGGTGGACCAAAGCACCTGTAGGATAAAAACAAGTACATCAATATTGTCATCTATTTACACACTTCCCAGGGACTCCCAAGGCTCATGATCCCTATTTTAAATCAGTTTTCTATACCCCTCCATTCCTATTCTGTTCATGTGCCCATCTAAGTATTTCTTAAATAACTCCAGAGTGCCTGCCTCCACCACTTTACTTGGCAGCGCATTCCATACCCCCACCACCCTCTGTGTGAAAAAACTCCCTCTTAACAGTGTTATAGGACTCTTAATAGTGTTGAAGAACAGAGGGATCTGGGTGTATATGTGCATAGATCCCTGAAAATTGGCAATCAAGTCGATAAGGTTGTTAAGAAGGCATATGGAGTCTTAGCTTTTATTGGTAGGGGGATTGAATTTCGGAGCCGCAACGTCATGTTGCAACTGTACAAGACTCTAGTGCGGCCGCACTTGGAGTATTGCATACAGTTCTGGTCCCCGCATTATGAGAAAGATGTGGAGGCATTGGAGAGGGTACAGAGGAGGTTTACCAGGATGTTGCCTGGTATGGAAGGCAGGTCTTATGAAGAGAGGCTGAGGGATTTGAGGTTGTTTTCGTTAGAAAGAAGGCGGCTAAGAGGAGACCTTATTGAAACATATTAGATGATTAGAGGTTTAGATAGGGTGGACAGTGACAGCCTTTTTCCTAGGATGGAGAAAGCTAGCACGAGGGGACATAGCTTTAAATTAAGGGGTGGTGGTTATAGGACGGATGTCAGAGGTAGGTTCTTTACCCAGAGGGTGGTAAGGGTATGGAATGCCCTGCCTGCTGCAGTTGTAGATGCGCCAAGTTTGGTGGCGTTTAAGAGGTTAGTAGATAAGTTTATGGATGAAAAGGGAATGGTTTAGGTTAGAGGGTCATTGCTTTTTCTTAATTGGTCGGCGCAACATCGAAGGCCGAAGGGCGTGTTCTGCGCTGTAATGTACTATGTACTATGTTCTCTAGCATCCAAATTATACCTTACCCCCCTCACCCTAAGCCCGTGACCCCTCGTGCTATTAGAATTCATCCTAGGAAAAAGCTTAACCCTGTTTACTCTATCTATACCCCTCATAATCTTGTACACCTCTATTAGATCTCCTCTGGACGTGCAGAGGCATTTTCTTTGGGTGGATATAGCTATTACTAGGGCGCATAACTACAAGGTTCATGGTGGGAGATACAGGAGGGATGTCCAAGATAGATTCTTTACTCAGCGTTGTTGAGGTGTAGAATAGACTGCCTGCTGTGATAGTAGAGTCGGACACTTTAGGAACTTTCAAGCAGTTATTTAATAGGCACATGGAGCACTCCAGAATGACAGGGAGGGTATAGTTTGATTTTGGCATTGGACATAGCTCGGCACAACACTGAGGGCCAAAGGGCCTGTACTGTGCTGTAATGTTCTATGTTCTTAAAAGCCTAATGATGACCATGAAATATCACAGACTGTTGTAAAAACTCACATAGCACACGAAAATCCATCAAACCTTCTTACCTTGTCTGCCTATGTGTGATCCAAATCTTTAACAATGTGGTTGACTCTTAAAATAGAACAGAATCCAATCTCGACAATGCAGAAGAAGGCCATTCAGTGCATTGAGCCTGCACCGACCACAATCCCCCCCAAGTTTACTATCCCTGTATTTACCCAGTTAATCCCCTTAACACTAAACAGCAATTTAGCATGGTCAGTCAACCACAGTCTTTGGACTGTGAGAGGTCATGATGTGGACATGCTAGCATTGGACTGGGGTAAACACATTAAGAAGTCTCACAACACCAGGTTAAAGTCCAAAAGTTTATTTGGTCGTAAACGCCACTAGCTTTCGGAACATTGTTCCTTCGTCAGGTGAGGTGAGTGTTTGCAATCAGAACTCTCCATTCACCTGACGAAGGAACAACGTTCTGAAAGCTAATGGTGAGAGGAGAGGTCACCCTGTTGGGAGTCTTTTATAGACCTCCAAAAAATTCTAGAGAGGTAGAGGAAAAGATTGCAAAGATGATCCTGGATAGGAGTGAAAGTAATAGGGTAATTGTTATGGGGGACTTTAACTTTACTAATATTGATCGGAATAGGGTGACCTGTCCTCTCACCATTAGCTTTCAGAACGTTGATCCTTCGTCAGGTGAGTGGAAAGTTCTGATTGCAAGAAGCAACTAGAAGCAACTAGCTGGTTCCACCATACATTATGATCATGGCTGATCATTAAATTCAATATCCTCATCCCTCCCTTCCCTCCATATCCTTTCAACCCTTTAGCCTCGAGAGTTATATGTAATTCTTGAAATCGTACAACATTTTGGCCTCAACTACATTCTGCAGCATTCTCCCAATCTATACGGAGATTAAAGTTGCCCATAGTCACAGAAGTTCCTTTCACAAATGTGTCTCTAATTTCTTGTCTGTTGAATTTCACACATTCACCACCCTCCGGGTGAAGAAATTTCTCCTCACCTCAATTCTAAAAGGTTTACCCCTTATCCTCAAACTATGGCCCCTAGTTCTGGATGCCCCAACCACTGGAAATATACTTTCTGAATCTACCCTGGCTAACCCTGTTAGAATTTTATCAGTTTCGATGAGATCTCCTCTCATTCTTCTAAACTCCAGTGAATATAATCCGAACAGATTTAGTTTCTCCTTATATGACAGACCTGCTATCCCAGGAACCAGCCTTTGCTCTACTCTGTCTATAGCAAGGACATCCTTTGTCAGATAATGACACCAAAACAGTATACAATATTCCAGGTGTGGCCTCACCAATGCCCTATGCATTTGCAGTAAACATCCCTATCCCAATGCTCAAATCCTCTCGCTATGAAGGCCAACATCAATTTGCCACCTTTACTGCCTGCTGCGCGCTTACTCTCAGTGAATGATGCACGATGACACCAAGTTCTCATTGAGTATCCACCTCTCTCAATTTACATCCAGTCAACAAATCCATGCTAAATTTGACTTATTATACCACTTAATCAATGCCTTAGTCCTCCTTTGCTGAATTTTAAACTGTTCCTAAATCTCAGGCCTATTGTTTTTTTCTTGCCAATTTGCATCTTCTTCCTTGAATCTGATACTATCTCTAATTCCCCTTGTAAGCCATGGTTTGGCCACAATTCCCTTTCCATTCTTAAGCCAAACAGGAATAAACAACTTCTGGAGTTCACTTCTTTGTTCTTTAAATCCTCCCACTGCCTGTCCGCTGTCTTTCAGTAATATTTCTCAGTCCGTCATGGCCAATTCATGCCTCATAGTTACCTATTGCCTCAGAATTAACTACATTATTATCCACTTTGAAAAAAATTCCACTACATTCTGGTCAGTCATCTCAGACTGATGACTTTCTGGGTTTTTTCAGAACTAGATTGCCAACTAATCCTTTCTTGTTGCACAACACCCCGTTCAAGATGACTTGCCCTTGTTGTTTCTTCAATGTATTGCTTCAGAAAACCACCTTCTGTGCACTCCAGAAATTCCTCCTCTATTGTACTGTGGCTAATTTGACTCTCCCAATCTATACGGAGATTAAAGTTGCCCATAGTCACAGAAGTTCCTTTCACAAATGTGTCTCTAATTTCTTGTCTCATGCTTTTCTCAATATTACCACTACAGTTTGGTGTTCTGTATACCATCCCTGCCAATGTTTTTGCCCTTGTTTCTTAACTTGACTCATCCACATCATCTATGCTAATATCTTTCCTCAATATCGAATCAATATCATCTTTAATCAGTAATGCAATTCCACCACCTTTTCCTTTCTACCTGTCCTTCCTAAACACTGAATAGCCTCCATGTTTAGTTCCCATCGTTGCTCATCTTGGAACCACGTCTCCGCAATGCCAACTATATCATACCCCTTTACATTTATCTGTACAACTAATTCATCCATTTTGTTTTGAATGTTCTGAACATTCAGGTACAAAACCATGAGATTTTTTAATGTTTTATTTGGGATTGGGTGACAACTGCTGGCTCAGTCAGAGACGTGCACATAAACAACATGACTCAGAAACTTGTGAGTTATTTGTAGATTGCAAATACATGCAGGACTTGGGAAAACTCAATGAAGTAAAGCAAGGGTAAGGATCATACTAAAATCATTTTTAAAAGCATTTTTAAAACCTTATTTACTTTATAAACCACTCTCAGTTCATTATATACACTCAATAAAAGTTCAAATATATTACTGGCACACTCTGTGTTAAGTTAGAATTAATAAATAAAGATTTAGCATGCTACTCCTGATAGGTTGCTGACCCCAGCTTTGTACAATACCCATCTCCTTCAAATCCTCTGATGCTTAACTACTAAACTGCACCGTTCAGAGAAGCTCTCGATATTACTGAGTGGAAAACCAGCATCCTGTTCCTCACCTGAAGCAGCATCTTCTCCAGTGGAAATCGTTCCTTCAAGCCCGATTTTCCAGTCGGCTCCTGGTGAGTAGCTTTTACTGATGATTGGTCTATTACTGCGGACAGTTAACAATGTGCCATTGTACAGAGTTAGCACATTACCTGCCTGAGTCTCTTCATTAGTTGCTGCTGAATAATTTAAAAGGTGGCACCAGATCAGAAATACCAAACAGACAAAGCTGCAAAGCATTGTGAATAATCACAGCTCTGAACTCTCCACTCAAATATTCTCTCTCTGTGAACGCAACTTTCTGTGTTTTCCTGGTCAGCCTGTCTTTCCCTGCTCTTTGTCCTGTTCACTGTCTCTCTCTCTCTCTCTCTCTGTGTCAGCTTGTTTTTAAACCTGTTGGTCTGAGTCTTGCGTCAGGAGTAACTTTGTAACAGCCCCAGTCTCACCCAGGAAGTAAGAGGAGGAAGTGAAACACAGAATCTGAAACAGAAGATAGGTTCCAACAAGTTGGGAGTTAGGATGAAGCAATGCATTCCACTGGTACACCATAAACTCCTACGGTACAGATACAGAACGTGCAGCTGTGTGTACTTGTTCCATGTGCATTGCTGAGGAAGTGCTGCATTGCCAGCTTTTTGAGTGAAAGTGGATATTGAGAGTGGGATTTCCTGAGTCTGTGACCTGTTCCTTTGACACAATTCCAAGTCATTTCCCAGGTCTATAATAATAGCTATAGTTATAATAATATATAATAATAATATATATATAATAATATATAATATAATATATAATATATAATAATAGCTATAGCTTTAATAGCTATAGCTCTAGCTCGTTAGAGGGGTCAGTTTTCGTACAGAGTGTGCAGGAAGGTTTTTTGACTCAGTATGTAGAGAGGCCAACTAGAGGTGAGGCTACATTGGATTTGGTGCTGGGCAATGAGCCAGACCAGGTGTTAGGCTTGGAAGTTAGTGAACATTTTGGTGATAGTGACCACAATTCGGTTACGTTCACCTTAGTGATGGACAGGGATAGGCATGAAGCTGGGGGCAGTAGTTATAGCTGCGGGAAGGGTAATTATGAGGCCATCAGGAGAGAATTAGGGTGCATAGATTGGACTAGGAAACTACAGGGACTGGGAACATCTGGAATGTGGTGCTTATTCAAGGAGCAGCTGCTGCGAGTCCTTGATAAGTATGTCCCTGTCAGGCAGGGAGGAAATGGACGAGTAAGAGAGCCTTGGTGTACGAAAAAAGTTGATTTGCTGGTTAAGAAGAAAAAGGAGGCTTATGTCAGGATGAGGCTTGAAGGCTCAGATAGTGCAATGGATAGCTATAGATTAGCCAGGAAGGAGGTAAAAAGTGAATTGAGGAGAGCTAAGAGGGGACACGAGAAGATGTTGGCTGATAGGATTAAGGAGAATCCTAAAGCTTTCTTTCGATATGTTAAGAATAGAAGATTGGTTAGGGCAAGATTAGGGCCAGTCATAGACAGCAGTGGGAAGTTGTGCGTGGAGCCTGAAGAGATTGGTGAGGCACTGAATAAATATTTCTCTTCGGTATTCACGCAGAGTGCTGGAAATGTAGCTATGGAGAACACTGAGGTACAGGGTTGCAAATTGGGAAGTATTGTAGTAGATAGGGAGGATGTGTTAGAAATTCTCGAGGGTTTGAAGTTGGATAAGTCCCCTGGGCCGGACGGGATTTACCCTAGGATTCTCTGGGAGGCAAGAGAGGAGATTGCAGAGCCTCTGGCTCTGATCTTCAGGTCCTCGTTGGTTACGGGTGTGGTTCCGGAGGACTGGAGGATAGCGAATGTGGTCCCATTGTTTAAGAAGGGGAAGAGAGACCTTCCAGGGAATTATAGGCCAGTGAGTCTTACTTCTGTTGTGGGCAAGGTATTGGAGAGAATTATTAGGGATAGGATTTATAGTTATTTAGAGAGAAATGAATTGATTGGGGATAGTCAGCATGGTTTCGTGAAGGGTAGGTCATGCCTTACTAACCTCATTGAGTTTTTTGAGAAAGTGACCAGAGAGGTGGATGGGGGTAAGGCGGTTGATGTAGTATATATGGACTTTAGTAAGGCGTTTGATAAGGTGGCCCATGGAAGACTTCTACAGAAAATGCAGATGTGTGGAATAGAGGGTGATTTAGCTAATTGGATTAGGAATTGGCTGGCAGATAGAAGACAGAGGGTGGTGGTTGATGGGAGATATTCATCGTGGAGTTCGGTGACGAGTGGTGTGCCTCAGGGGTCTGTTTTGGGGCCCCTGCTGTTTGTAATTTTTATAAATGATCTGGATGAGGGTATTGAGGGATGGATCAGTAAATTTGCAGATGATACTAAAGTTGGTGGAGTGGTAGATAGTGAAGAGGGGTGTTTTAGTTTACAGAGTGACTTGGACAAGTTGCAGAGCTGGGCCGAGAGGTGGCAAATGGAGTTTAATGTGGAAAAGTGTGAGGTAATGCACTTTGGCAGGAACAATAAATGTGTAGAGTATAGGGCTAATGGTAGGGCTCTTAATAGTGTTGAGGAACAGAAGGATCTTGGTGTATGTGTCAATAGATCCCTGAAAGTAGGCAGTCAAGTGGATAAAGTTGTTAAGAAGGCATATGGAGTCTTAGCTTTTATTGGTAGGGGGATTGAATTTAGGAGCCGCAGCATCATGTTGCAACTGTACAAAACTCTAGTGCGGCCGCACTTGGAGTATTGTGTGCAGTTCTGGTCGCCACATTATAAGAAAGATGTGGAGGCATTGGAGAGGGTACAGAGGAGGTTTACCAGGATGTTGCCTGGTATGGAGGGCAGGTCCTATGAAGAGAGGTTGAAGGATTTGAGGTTGTTTTCGTTAGAAAGGAGGCGGCTAAGAGGGGATCTTATTGAAGCATATAAGATGATTAGAGGTTTAGATAGGGTGGACAGTGATAGCCTTTTTCCTAGGATGGAGAAAGCTAGCACGAGGGGACACAGCTTTAAATTAAGGGGTATGAGTTATAGGACGGATATCAGAGGTAGGTTCTTTACTCAAAGAGTGATTAGGGAGTGGAATGCCCTGCCTGCAGCTGTTGTAGATGCGCCAAGTTTGGTGGCGTTTAAGAGGTTAGTTGATAAGTATATGGAAGAGAAGGGAATGGTTTAGTTTGGAGGGCATTGCTTTTTATTTTGGTCGGCACAACATCGAAGGCCGAAGGGCCTGTTCTGTGCTGTATTGTTCTATGTTCTATGTTCTATGTCAGGATTGCTGGGAGCTGGAATGTTGGAGCTTGGGGCGATGCGGTGGAGTTAAGTAATTCCTGCCGCCAAAAAAGCAAACAGAACATACCTGCAGGTGAGACTGAAACAACACAGCCCCAAGGACCCCCTTGTCAGCTTGCTCATAGAACATAGAACTAGAACGTACAACATTACAACGCAGTACAGGCCCTTCGGCCCTCAATGCTGCGGCGACCAGTGGACCCTCTAACCTAAACTATTCCAGTGTTATCCATATGCCTATCCACTGACCATTTGAACGCCCTTAAAGTTGGTGAGTCTACAACTGCTGCAGGCAGGGCATTCCATGTCCTTACTACCCTCTGAGTAAAGAACCTACCTCTGACATCCGTCCTATAACTACTACCCCTTAATTTAAAGCTATGTCTCCTCGTGATAGCCATCAATATCCGAGGAAAAATGCTCTCACTATCAATCCTATCTAATCTATCTATGTAACTGATCATCTTGTATGCCTCAATTAGGTCACCTTTTAATCTTCTTCTCTCTAACGAAAACAACCTCAAGTCCCTCAGCTTTCCTCATAAGACCTTCCCACCATACCAGGCAACATCCTAGTAAACCTCCTCTGTACCTTCTCCAATGCCTCCACATCTTTCTTATAATGCGGTGACCAGAACTGTACACAATACTCCAAGTGCGGCCACACCAGAGACATAGATGGAAAGGCGACCTGATAGAGGTCTATAAAATGTTGAGCCTGCTCCACTGTTCAATACGGATGCATGGGATTGAGGGTGGTTCAGCACCCATATTGAACAGTGGAGCAGGCTCAAAGGGCTGAATGGTCTATTCCTGCACCTATTTTCTATTTTTCTATTTAAGCGTGCAGATACAAAAAGCAGTAAAGAAGGCAAATGATATGTTGGCCTTCATTGCGAAAGGTTTCAAGTACAGAAGCAGGGATATATTATTTCAATTGTACACAGCCTTGGTGAGGCCACACCTGGAGTATTGTGTGCAGTTTTGGTCTTCTTTTCTGAGGAAAGATGTTCTTGCTCTGGAGGGAGTGCAGCAAAGGTTTACCATGCTGATTCCGCGGATAGGACATAGAACATAGAACAATACAGGACATATACAACCCGAAAACGGATTAAGGAGGACCGGTTTAAAATATAGCTTCATTCAGACGAAAAGTAGATGAATAAAACCAAAGATAATTATTTTACATCTCAGCCCGCATTTTAGAAAAGGACATAATTAACATCCAGAGCCTTTCTTTTGGGGGGTGGGGGAAGAGACACATGAAGCCGATCAGGCATTCAAATTTACCAGGATGCTGCCTGGTATGGAAGGACTGTCCTATGAGGAACGATTAGATAGACTGGGGTTGTTTTCCCTTGAAATACGTCGGCTTAGAGGGGATCTCATAGAGGTGTATAAGATTATAAGGGGTATAGATAGAGTAAATGGAGGTAAACTTTTTCCACCTTTAGAAATGGATAGGACGAGAGGTCATGGCCATAGGGTGAGGGGGGGCTATGTATAGGACGAATATTAGAGGGCAGTTTTTCACACAAAGGGTAGTGGGGGTGTGGAATGCACTGCCGAGTAAGGTGGTGGGAGCAGGCACGCTGGGTCTGTTTAAGGGTCTCTTGGACAGCCACATGAGCGGTATGCAGATAGAGGGATATATTAGGACTGTTTAACTACGGCTTTTTCCACAGGTAATTCGGTCCATAATTTGAGCACGCATTCGGCAGGTGGTGCGGGTACAGCTCTTGGATGTTGATTCATGGGTTTCCTGGTACCTCATGTCGTATATGAGTGCTTTATGTGGACCACCTGAAGGGCACCATGACAGCTCAGAGACTATCGATGTGGCTATGCAGACACTTGGAATTGGGCCGGTGTCTGCGGGAGTTTGCGCGTTCTCCCCGTGGTTGCGTGGGTTTTCTCCGGGCACTCCGGTTTCCTCCCACAACCCAAAAATTCGCTCTTAGGCTGATTGGTTAACAAATTGTCCCTATGGTGAAAATTTTCCAAATTAGGATTAATATATATACTATTATATAGGACTATTAAAATAGGATAATGATTTGGTATTACGGTGGCGCGGGCTAGTTGGGCCGAAGGGCCTGTTTCCCGTGCTGTGTTGCTTTAAAAAAAAAAAAAAAAAAACAGGCCCTTCGGCCCACGAGTCGATTCCATTCACTCACCACCCTCTGAGTGAAAAACTTACCCCTAACATCCCCTCTGTATTTGCTTCTCTACACCTTAAATCTGTGTCCTCTCGTAGTGACCATTTCAGCTCAGGGAAATAGTCTCTGAGAGTCCACCCCATCTACTCCTCTCAACATTTTATAAACCTCTAGCAGGTTGCCTTTCCATCTATGTCTCTCCAGTGAGAAGAGTCCCAGCTTCCTCAACCTATCTTCATAAGGCCTGCCTCCCAATCCAGGCAGCATCCTTGTAAATCTCCTCTGCACTCTCTCAATAGCCTCTACATCCTTTCTATAGTGAGGCGACCAGAACTGCGCACAGTACTCTAAGTGGGGTCTGACAAGGGTCTTATAGAGCTGCATCATTACCTCCTGACTCCTAAACTCAATTCCTCGATTAATGAAGGCCAGTACACCGTATGGCTTCTTGACCACTTCCTCCACCTGCGAGGCCAATTTAAGAGTCCTATGGACCCGGACCCCAAGATCCTTCCGCTCTGCAACACAGCTAAGACTCCTACCCCTTATATTGTACTCCTTCATCCCATTAATCCTGCCAAAATATCCGCGTTGAAGTCCATCTGCCACTTCTCCGCCCAGTCTTGCATTCTGTCTATGTCCCGCTGCAACTTTTGGCATCCCTCCAGACCATCCACAACACCACCGACCTTTGTATCGTCGGGAACTTACTAACCCATCCCTCCACTTCCTCATCCAGGTCATTTATGAAAATGACAAACAAGCAGGGGTCCCAGAACAGATCCCTGGGTAACACACCACTGGTGACCGACCTCCATGCAGAAAAAGACCCATCCACAACCACTCTCTGTCTTCTGCCGGCAAGCCAGTTCTGGATCCACGAGGCCAAAGCCCCTTGGATCCCATGCCCTCTCACCTTCTCCAGAAGCCTTGCATGGAGAACATTATCAAACGCCTTGCTAAAGTCCATGTACACTATGTCCACCGCCCTTCCTTCATCAAGGTGTTCAGTCACATTTTCGAAGAACTCAACTAGGCTCGTAAGGCATGACCTGCCCTTGACAAAACCATGCTGACTATTTCTGATCAGTCTAAACTTCTCCAAATGTTCATAAATCTTATCCCTCAGAAGCCTCTCCATCAGCTTACCAAACACTGAAGTTAGACTCACCGGTCGGTAATTTCCTGGACTATCCCTGTTCCCTTTCTTAAAGATAGGAACCACATCTGCAATCCTCCAATCCTCCAGAACCATGGACGACGCAAACATCATCGCCAGGGGCTCTGCAACCACTTCCCTCACCTCCCACAATAACCTGGGTACATCCCATCTGGTCCCGGCGACTTGTCTATATTGATAATGGGGGGATTGATCTATGAGGAGAGATTGACTATGTTAGGATTGTTTTTGTTGGTGTTGAGATGAATGAAGAGGATCTGATAAGACTTATAAAATTCTAACAGGACTAGACAGGGTAGATGCAGGGAGGATATTCCCGATGGTGAGGGAGTCCAGAACCGGGGTCACAGTCTGAGGATTCGGAGTAGACCATTTAGGACGGAGGTGAGGAGATATTTCTTCACTTGGTGAGTCTGTGGAATTCATTATCACAGGAAGTAGTTGATGCCAAAACATTGAATGCATTCAAGAGGGGGGTGAATATAGCACTTGGGGTGAATGGGAACAAAGGTTATGTGGAGAAAGCAGGATTAGACTACTGAGCCATAATCATAATGAACGGTAGAGCAGGCTCAAAGGGCCAAATGGCCTCCTCCTGCTCCTATCTTTATGTTTTGATGTTTATATGTTTCTATATTTATATGTCAGGGACAAGGAGAAGGGATAGGCTGCTAATCATCACCAGATTGTGCAGATTCCACGCAGTCTCACTGTGAATCTGAAGTTGGGCACTCTGCTTGAGCTGATTAACCCTCAGTCAGCATATGGCGTACTCCACCCACAGTCCCTCAACCACAGCTTCCACCAACCGCCTCCCTCAACACACCTCACCAAAACACCAACAGTTAGTGCAGTTCCATAACCACAACCTGCAGCAAGAGCAAAGCAATATGTAGCGTCGGCAGAAAGCAACCTGACCTGGACTCTGATAAGAGACCTTGCCCTACAGAGAGCAACCTAACCAGGACTCCGATAAGGGCGCCCCCCAACCCCCGACCCCCAGACAGCACTCCAAAAGTAGAAGATTCCCCCGCCCCAAAAATAGCACAACATTTCTGGTCTATTATTTCGCACCCAAAGATATCTAGGAGGCAGTCCATAGCAAGCAGGGTCTGGTCCAAGGCACTTACCTTCTCATGCCTGTTCAAAGCTGCCATAACAAGGCTCAGACTTATATATACCTAGTCTGATCTGCATTCGAGTGCCACCATACTATCCTTTAGTCATGCATTTTGCTTGCTTTCGCTTGTATTCCTTGAGTCTTTCACGTCATTTCTTTGAGAGGCAGTTAAGGAGCCCAAAGATTCTGAATTCATCTGTTTTATCTATTATACTTCCTGCATTAAAGCATATACATTCCAAACCACCAGTTCTGCTCCGCTCAGTGACCTCTCCCGAAGTGCTCTATCCTGCCAGAGTGGTGAGAGATGCTCACAAGGGTGGAGATTGCTGTGTTGAGCCCAATAATCGCATGCAAACATAGTAATTGACCATCACACCAGTTTTCACATGGTTCTGATGGCGCCACTAATCTTGGATTGGGAGAAGTGCATGGGACACCAATGCTATTCCATGTGTGAATCAACCCAGTCTCGAAGAATCCTCTCCAATAATTTCCCCACTGATGTAAGGCTCACTGGCTATAATTAAGAGAATTATTCTTGTTACTCTTCTTAAACAAAGAAACCACATTGATTATTCTCCAATCATCTGAGACACATGAACACATGGACATGGAGCACATAGGCACATGGAGCAGACCAGAATGATAGGGAGTGGGATTGCTTGATCTTGGGTTTGGACATAGTTTGGCACAACATTAATGACTTCTCCCTAATTGCTCTAGCTGCCTTAGTTTCAAACTCTTCCCCAGTCTCTGTACTGACTGACCATTCCACCCCCACTGCAGGCAACACCCAGCATGATATTGATCTCTCATCCATCTTGTACAGGCCCCACCTTCCCCGGAAGACATCCCAATAATCCACATATCCGAAGCCCTCCCCCCTGCACCATCTCTTTAGCCACGTGTTCAACTGTACCACCTTTCTATCTCTAGCCTCAATGACATGTGGTACAGGAAGTGAGATTACTATCTTAGAGGTTCTGCTTTTTAACTGGCTATCTAACTCTCTGAATAGTCATTGCAGGACCTTGTCTTCTTCCTGCTGATGTCTTTTGGCACATTGTGGACAATGACATCTGTCTGTTTATATTCCTGTTTCAAAATGCTCCATGCCCACTCTGAGACATCCAGGACCCTGTCACCAGGAGACAACATACCATCCTGGAATTTCTCTCTCTCTTTCTCAGAAGTGCCTGTCTGTGTGCCTGACTATTGAATCTTCAATTACTATTGCTCTACTATACTTTGTCCCTTCCCTCTATACAGCACGGTTAGCCATGGTGCTACTGCTCTGGCTGTTGTCACCTGATGGGAATCCCCTTCATCAGTATCCCAAATGGAATACTCCTTTTACAGGAGGACAGCCATGGGTGGGCTGGACGGTCCCCAGTCAACTTTCGGGGATCAAGGATGAGCCTTCTTCAATCCACTGTCAGAGACAGGAAGGAGGGAAGCAGAATGGCTGGAAATAGCCAGGGTCTTCAGGTGGAAGATCCCAGAATGGGTTCGAGCACTTTCTCCTCCGCTGGCGACACTCCATAGGATGGCAGGGCAGCTGGACTGAGCTCCAGAAGACTATGCATCACCTAGTCCTGCCTGTCCTGGAGGCTGACTTGCATTTATAGAACATAGAACATTACAGTGCAGAACAGGCCCTTTTGGCCTTCGATGTTGTGCCGACCAATTAAGAAAAAGCAATGACCTTCTAACCTAAACTATTCCCTTTTCATCCATAAACTTATCTACTAACCTCTTAAATGCCCCCAAACTTGGCGCATCTACAACTGCAGCAGACATGGCATTCCATACCCTTACCACCCTCTGGGTAAAGAACCTACCTCTGACATCCGTCCTATAACTACCACCCCTTAATTTAAAGCTATTTGGCCTACAATGTGCAAGTTTTCATCGTTGGCGCTGTGAGACTGAGCCAAGCACTGTAACCCCTCATCACTGGCCCTCTGTGACTGGGCCAAGGTCTCTAATCCCTCATCACTGGCCTTCTGTTATAGGCCAAGCTCTTGCAGCCATGGTCTGCTGCATCCCCAGCATATCTCATAAGTCCTCAGCCAAGATCCATGGTGACTTGGCCATGGCTTGGACTCTGCCATCCATGAAGACCAGTTCCTGCCCCAAGCTTCCACTGAAGTCACTAAGCTTGCAGTGTTGGCCTGGATACATTACAATGCCAGCTCTATCTCCTGTGACTGAAGGCTATGGGAGTGCTCCAATTCGCCTCACAGTTGTGACTGTGTTGCTGACACTCTCCAGGTCTCATGCTGCATCTCCAGCTGTGTCGGGAAAATGGATTCCAGTGGCTCAGCACCTGGCTGGAGGCCAGCTGTTTCTTCAGTATTCAGAGACCTCTATATGCCTGAGCCCTCAGATATTCCTGCCTCCACCCGATGTGGTATGTGCTGCTCATCCAAAAATGCCATTGAAATGGTAGCATGTTGATCATGAATGGTGCAGTTACCTTAGTTTATTTATTAGAATCACAGGTAAGCTTACATTAACACTGCAATAAAGTTACTGTGAAAATTCCTGCGCCTGCTCGGGTACATGGAGGGAGAATTTCACATGACCAATGTGCCTAACCAGCACGTCTTTCACAGAGTGGGAGGAAACTGGAGCAGGGACAGGAAGAAAGTGTAGAATCCGCACAGACAGCGATCCAAGCCAGGAAATGAACCCAGCTGTGAGGCAGCAATACTAACAGTGTGTCACGATGCTCTCCCGGGTCCCTGGCACTGTGAGTCAGCAGTGCTAATCACTGTGTCGCTGTGCTGTCCCGGGTCCCTGGCACTTGAGACAGCAGTGCTAATCGCTGCATCACCGTGCTGCCCCAGGTTCCTGGGGCTGTGAAACAGCAGTGCTAATCACTGTGTCACGATGCTCTCCCAGGTCCCTGGCACTGTGAGTCAGCAGTGCTAATCACTGTGTCGCCGTGCTGTCCCGGGTCCCTGGCACTTGAGACAGCAGTGCTAATCACTACATCATTGTGCTGCCCTGGGTCCCTGGGGCCGTGAGACAGCAGTGCTAATCACTGCATCATCGTGCTGCCCTGGGTCCCTGGGGCTGTGAGACAGCAGTGCTAATCACTGTGTCACTGTGCTGCCCCGGGTCCATGGTGCTGTGAGACAGCAGTGTTAATCACTATTGATAAAAGCTACATGGAGATAGTTACTCCTAAATGTGATACATGGGTGACTGTTAGAAAGGGTAAGAAGCAGTCAGTGCAGAGTTCCCCTGAGGCTGTTCCTCTACGTAATAAGTACTCTGCTTTGGATGCTGTTGGGGATGAAGATACAACCGGGGTAAGCCATGGAGTACAGGTCTCGGGAGTTGAGCCTGTCCTTGATGCTCAGGTGGGAAGAGGGAAGAAAAGATCTGGATTAGTGATTGGGGACTCCCTAGTTAAGGGGATAGATAGGAGAATCTGTGGGAAGGAGCGGGACTCGCAGTTGGTATGTTGCCTCCCGGGCGCTGGGGTCAGTGATATCTCTGACCCAGTGTTCGGGATCCTTAAGGGGGAGCGGAACCAGCCCCAAGTTGTGGTGCATGTAGGTACCCATGACATAGGTAGGAAAAGGGATGGGGATATAAAGCAGAAATTCAGAGAGTTAGGGTGGAAACTTAGGGCTAAAACAAACGAGTGGTTATCTCTGGTTTGTTACCTGTGCCGAGGGATAGCATAGAAAAGAATAGGGAGAGAGAACATTTGAACTTGTGGCTAAAGAAATAGTGCAGGAGGGAAGGATTCAGGTATTTGGACAATTGGGGCTCATTCTGGGGAAGGTGGGACCTCTACAAGAGGGATGGTCTGCACCTGAACCGGAGAGGTACCAATATCTTGGGGGGTAAATTTGCCAGTGCTATTCGGGGGGGTTTAAACTGATTCGGGGGGGATGGGAACCTGAATTGTTGTGCCAGTATACAGGAGGATGTGAATAGGGAGGTCACGGATAAGGTTTCTAGGTTGCAGCAGTATAGTGGCAAACGGGAGGGTGGTTTGAAGTGTGTATACTTTAATGCGAAGAGCATACGCAATAAGGTGGATGAACTTGCAGCCTGGATTGGTGCTTGGGACTTCGATGTTGTGGCCATTTCAGAGACGTGGATAGAGCAGGGGCAGGAATGGTTGTTGCAGGTTCCGGGGTTCAGATGTTTCAGTCAGAGCAGAGGTGGTGGTAGAAGAGGGGGATGAGTGGCATTGTTAGTTAAGGCAGCATTACGGTGGCAGAAAAGACGTTTGATGTGGACTTGACTGCTGAAGTAGTGTGGGCTGAGATTAGAAACAAGAAAGGAGAATTCACACTGTTCAGAGTTTTTTATAGGCCTCCAAAAAGTTCCAGAGAAGTAGAGGAAGGGATTGCAAAGTTGATCCTGGATAGGTGTGAAAGTAACAGGTTAGTTGTAATGGGGGACTTTAACTTTTCTAATATCGATTGGAAAAGCTATAGTTCAAGTACATTAGAGGGGTCAGTTTTTGTTCACTGTGTGCAGGAAGGTTTCATGACTCAGTATGTAGATAGGCCAACAAGAGGTGAGGCTATATTGGATTTGGTATTGGGTAATGAACCAGACCAGGTGTTAGACTTGGATGTGGGTGAGCACTTTGGTGATAGTGACCACAATTCGGTTACGTTTACCTTAGTGATGGAAAGGGATGGGCACGTACCGAATAACAGTAGTTATAGCTGGAGGAAAGGTAATTATGAGGCTATTAGGAGAGATTTAGGATGCATAGGGTGGAGCAGGAAATTGCAGGGGCTGGGGACATCTGAAATGTGGAGCATATTTAAGGAACAGCTTCTGCATGTCCTTAATGAATATGTACCTGCCAGGCAGGGAGGAAGTGGTCGAGTGAGGGAACCATGGTGTACTAGGGAAGTTGAATCTCTGGTGAAGAGGAAGAAGGAGGCTTATATAATGATGAGACGTGAAGGCTCAATTAGGGCAATGGAGAGCTATAAATTAGCCAGGAAGGAGCTAAAGAGGGAGTTGAGAAGAGCTAGAAGAGGATACGAGAAGACTTTGGCGGATAGGATTAAGGAGAATCCTAAAGCTTTTTACAGGTATATAAATAATAAAAGATTGGTTAGGGCAAGATTAGGGCCAGTCAGAGATAGCAGTGGGAAGTTGTGCGTGGAGCCTGAGGAGATAGGAGAGACACTGAATGAGTATTTTTCATCAGTATTCACGCAGGAGAAAGACAATGTTGTCGGGGAGAATACTGCGATACCAGGTTGTAGACTGGGCAGGATTGAGGTTCATAAGGAGGAGGTGTTAGCGAATCTTGAGGGTATGAAAATTGATAAGTCCCCTGGGCCAGATGGGATTTACCCTAGGATTTTCTGGGAGGCTAGAGAGGAGATTGCAGAGCCTTTGGCTTTGATCTTCATGTCATCGTTAGCTACAGGTATAGTGCCGGAAGACTGGAGGATGGCAAATGTTGTCCCTTTGTTCAAAAAGGGGAGTAGGGACCATCCTGGAAATTATAGACCGGTGAGCCTGACTTCTGTTGTGGGCAAAGTCTTGGAAAGAATTATAAGGGATAGGATTTATAAGCATCTAGAGAGAAATAAATTGATTAGGGATAGTCAGCACGGTTTTGTGAAGGGTAGGTCGTGCCTCACAAACCTTATTGAGTTTTTTGAGGAGGTGACCAAAGAGGTAGATAAGGGTAAGGCAGTTGATGTAGTGTATATGGATTTTAGCAAAGCGTTTGATAAGGTTCCCCATGGTAGGCTACTGCAGAAAGTGCAGATGCATGGGATTGAAGGTGATTTAGCAGTTTGGATTAGGAATTGGCTAGCTGATAGAAGACAGAGGGTGGTGGTTGATGGGAAATATTCAACCTGGAGTGCAGTTACAAGTGGTGTACCTCAAGGATCTGTTTTGGGGCCACTGCTGTTTGTCATTTTTATAAATGACCTAGATGAGGGTGTAGAGGGTTGGATTAGTAAATTTGCTGACGATACCAAAGTGGGGGGAGTTGTAGACAGCAAGGATGGATGTTACAGTTTGCAGAGGGACATAGATAGGTTGCAGAGCTGTGCTGTAGTGTTCTATGTTCTATGATGAGAAGAGAAGGGATAGGACCTATAAAAGGTGAAGGGGGAAAAGTCTGTATGGAACCGGAAGAAATGGCAGAGGTGTTTAATGAGTATTTTGCCTCAGTATTCACGGTGGAAAGTGATCTGGGAGGATGCACTACAAGTTTGTGGCAGACTGAAAAGATTGAGTATGTAGATATTAAGGAAGCGGATGTGTTAGAACTTTTAAATGCTATCAAGATAGACAAGTCTCCAGGACCAGATGGGATGTACCCCAGGTTCTTCTGGGAGGTGAGGGATATCATTGCAGAGCCCCTGGCGATGATCTTTGCGTCGTCGATGGAGACGGGAGAGGTTCCGGAGGATTGGAGGATTGTGGATGTGGTCCCTATTTTCAAGAAAGGGAACAGGGATAGTCCTGGAAATTACCGACCGGTGAGTCTGACCTCAGTGGTTGGTAAGCTGATGGAGAGGCTTCTGAGGGACAAGATTTATGAGCATTTGGAGAAGTTTAGGTTGATTAGAAATAGTCAGCATGGTTTTGTGAAAGGCAGGTCGTGCCTTACGAGCTTAATTGAGTTCTTCGAAAATGTGACTGAACACATTGACGAAGGAAGAGCAGTGGACGTGGTGTACATGGACTTCAGCAAGGCATTTGACAAGGTCCCCCATGCAAGACTTCTTGAGAAGGTGAGAGGGCATGGGATCCAAGGGGCTTTGGCCTTGTGGATCCAGAACTGGCTTGCCTGCAGAAGGCAGAGGGTGGTTGTGGATGGCTCTTTTTCTGCATGGAGGTCGGTCACCAGTGGAGTGCCCCAGGGATCTGTTCTAGGACCCTTGCTGTTTGTCATTTTCATAAATGACCTGGATGAGGAAGTGGTGGGATGGGTGAGTAAGTTCGCCGATGACACGAAAGTCGGTGGCGTTGTGGATGGTCTGGAGGGATGTCAAAAGTTGCAGGTACAAGTACATAGCTCTTTGAAAGTTGGCACCCAGGTTGATAAAGTTGTTAAGAAGGCGTACGGTGTGTTAGCTTTTATTGGTAGAGAGATTGAATTTAGGAGCCGTGAGGTTATAGAACATAGAAGACTACAACACAAACAGGCCCTTTGGCCCACAAGTTGTGCCGAACACATCAAAACCTACCCAGCCACAGACCTATCTATAACCCCCAATCCCACTGGATCCCATATACTTATCCAGAAGTCTTTTAAAAGACCCCAGCGAGTTCACCTCGACCACCACCGACGGCAGCTGATTCCATTCATTCACCACCTTCTGAGTGAAAAACTTTCCCCTAGCATCCCCTCTGTACTTGCTTCCCTGCACCTTAAATCTGCGCCCTCTTGTCGCGACCATTTCAGCCCTGGGAAATAGTCTCTGAGAGTCCACCCTATCTAATCCTCTCAACATCTTGTAAACCTCTATCAGGTCGCCTCTCAACCTTCGTCTCTCCAGGGAGAACAGTCCAAGCTCCCTCAACCTGTCTTCATAAGGCATGCCTCCCAATCCAGGCAACATCCTTGTAAATCTCCTCTGCACCCTTTCAATAGCTTCCACATCCTTCCTATAGTGAGGCGACCAGAACTGCGCACAGTACTCCAAGTGTGGTCTGACAAGGGTCCTATAAAGCTGCAGCATTACCTCCTGACTCCTGAACTCAATCCCTCGATGAATGAAGGCCAGTACACCATAAGCTTTCTTAACCACATCCTCCACCTGGGAGGCCGATTTGAGAGTCTTATGGACCCGGACCCCAAGATCCCTCTGCTCTTCCACACAGCTAAGACTCCTACCTTTGATAGTGTACTCATTCATCCCGTTGGATCTGCCAAAATGGACCACAACACATTTATCCGCGTTGAAGTCCATCTGCCACTTCTCCGCCCAGTCTTGCATCCTGTCGATGTCCTGCTGCAACTTTTGACATCCCTCCAGACCATCCACAACACCACCGACCTTCGTGTCATCGGCGAACTTACTCACCCATCCCACCACTTCCTCATCCAGGTCATTTATGAAAATGACAAACAGCAAGGGTCCTAGAACAGATCCCTGGGACACTCCACTGGTGACCGACCTCCATGCAGAAAAAGAGCCATCCACAACCACCCTCTGCCTTCTGCAGGCAAGCCAGTTCTGGATCCACAAGGTCAAAGCCCCTTGGATCCCATGCCCTCTCACCTTCTCAAGAAGTCTTGCATGGGGGACCTTGTCAAATGCCTTGCTGAAGTCCATGTACACCACGTCCACTGCTCTTCCTTCGTCAATGTGTTCAGTCACATTTTCGAAGAACTCAATTAAGCTCGTAAGGCACGACCTGCCTTTTACAAAACCATGCTGACTATTTCTAATCAACCTAAACTTCTCCAAATGCTCATAAATCTTGTCCCTCAGAAGCCTCTCCATCAGCTTACCAACCACTGAGGTCAGACTCACCGGTCGGTAATTTCCAGGACTATCCCTGTTCCCTTTCTTGAAAATAGGGACCACATCCGCAATCCTCCAATCCTCCGGAACCTCTCCCGTCTCCATCGACGACGCAAAGATCATCGCCAGGGGCTCTGCAATGACATCCCTCACCTCCCACAATAACCTGGGGTACATCCCATCTGGTCCCGGAGACTTGTCTATCTTGATAGCATTTAAAAGTTCTAACACATCCGCTTCCTTAATATCTACATACTCAATCTTTTCAGTCTGCCACAAACTTGTAGTGCATCCTCCCAGATCACTTTCCACCGTGAATACTGAGGCAAAATACTCATTAAACACCTCTGCCATTTCTTCCGGTTGCATACAGACTTTTCCCCCTTCACCTTTTATAGGTCCTATCCCTTCTCTTCTCATCATAGAACATAGAACACTACAGGCCCTTTGGCCCACAAGTTGTGCCGAACACATCAAAACCTACCCAGCCATAGACCTATCTGTAACCCCCAATCCCATTGGATCCCATATACTCATCCAGAAGTCTTTTAAAAGACCCCAGCGAGTTCGCCTCGACCACCACCGACGGCAGCCGATTCCATTCACTCACCACCCTCTGAGTGAAAAACTTTCCCCTAGCATCCCCTCTGTACTTGCTTCCCTGCACCTTAAATCTGTGCCCTCTCGTCGCGACCATTTCAGCCCTGGGAAATAGTCTCTGAGAGTCCACCCTATCTATTCCTCTCAACATCTTGTAAACCTCTATCAGGTCGCCTCTCAACCTTCGTCTCTCCAGGGAGAACAGTCCCAGCTCCCTCAACCTGTCTTCATAAGGCATGCCTCCCAATCCAGGCAACATCCTTGTAAATCTCCTCTGCACCCTTTCAATAGCTTCCACGTCCTTCCTATAGTGAGGCGACCAGAACTGCGCACAGTACTCCAAGTGTGGTCTGACAAGGGTCCTATAAAGCTGCAGCATTACCTCCTGACTCCTGAACTCAATCCCTCGATGAATGAAGGCCAGTACACCGTAAGCATTCTTAACCACATCCTCC